>CAXKVI010000007.1:6919506-6983830 GCA_964058755.1 Campiglossa producta
CCACTTGAACCCCGGCTACGGGGTCAACGAAATCGTTCCAATACAGTCGGGCTAGTACTAAAAGGTGTTATTCACCGGAACGTACAGGATCCATATCCGGCAAAGCACTGTCAACATCAGTACAACCCTGTCTGGCCTGTCAAGTAACTTTTTATAAGTTGATCTTCCGACTAGGCAGGGCGAAGTACTGTCACAACAACAACGAAGGAGGAAAAGATAATAAATTCATCAGAATTTGGGGGGGATTTCGATAAGCCGATGCAACCGCTATCGACTCTCTCTTATCATTTCCGACTGGAATAGCTGATAGACCTTATTGTTAGAGAAATTATAAAAAATGGAGACTTTATTTCATCAATAGAGTCCGGATAATAGGTCAAAATCAAGCGCCTAAAATTATGCTAAGTAATGTCTGACACCACATGCAGTGGCAAGTTTAATAGTGGGGTGAATGCGGGTCTAAGCCCCCCGTGAATGCGATCGGTTTTTTTCTATTTAAATTGGAATCCCGCCACTGAAAGCACAAGGGTAAACTGGGGAATATTCGTCAATTTGTTTAAAAGTATCAACCGAAAAAGTTGGTAGCCCCAACCGAATTCGTTCAAAAATAGGTCCCACGTCTCCCTCATCTGGTATAACTTTCGTTTAAATGAAGATAACGCAGTGAAATTTTACACACCGTTTTTTGTTGAAGGTATCTAGAAAGTTTAATGATAAAAATCGGTTCGTAACCAAGCCTCTTCTAATACATAGAAAATAACAAAAAAAAAAACAAGTAAGGAAAGCTGTCTTCGGCTGATTATATGGGGGCGATGTGTTATATTGGTCCAATGTTATTGATTTTTAACACCGGCATTCCACATTCCAACAGAGCAATAGTTACGAAATTTCACGTTCCTACCTATATAATTACAGGAGTTATCTACCAAAATCCTATGTGGAATATTTATCCCATCTCGATGATTTTCAACATCGATATTTCGCATATAAAAATAGCAATACTTATAAAATTTCATGTCCCTACGTGTTTAATTACAGGAGTTATAGCCCAAAATCCGTTTATCGAAAAAATCGAATGTATGGGGGCTAGGTGAAATATTTATCCCATCTCAATGATTTTCAACATAAATATTTCACATATGAAAATAGCAATTCTTACAAAATTTCACTTTCCTACGTGTTTAATTACAGGAGTTATAACCCAAAATCCGTTTATCGGAACAATCGATTGTATGGAAGATATATGTAATATCGGTCCGATCTTGCTGGTTCCGGCAAATGATTCCTGTATTAGAAAATGGTGGCCGCATACAAAATTTCAGCCAAATATCTCAAAAACTGAGGGACTAGTATAAAAAAATAGGCAATATCGGCTTTTTAACAAAGGAAAAACGAGCAAAAACCGAAATAATTACGTGAAACGGTTTATGCCATGACTTTGAAAAATGTTAAAAAATAACTTTTATTTTTAGTCGTTGTGATCCATCATTAAATTATTTTTAGTGCCCTCTTTTCAAGTTTTTTGTCATTTTTTGTACCTGTTTGAAGTTTGGAAGGAAGAATTGCAGAAACACAGAATTGCAAATTAGTATACCATCCTCATATTTGAGCAAATAATTGGGGCGTTACTCTATAGGGCGATGCGGAAGGCAATGTTATATCAAGCTATCAAATAACATACATTTTTTTTTAAATGCGAATGCTCTCCTAATCTTTTTACCTCAAATTTTTTAAAACTGTTCAGGGGGTCGATTCGTGTTCTATGAAATGATAAAGTGAAAAAAATTGCATACAAAATTTATGAAGAGAAACTTCAAATACATACAAATTTTTTTCACGTTATCATTTCACATTTTACTTCAATGTGCCTTAAAGACGAATCTCCCTCAGTTTACCCAATTGTTTTTTTAAACAAATTTACAAAATGTAGCATATTTTCAGGCTCTTGATTTGACCTATTTTTCCGGACTCTATTCATCAAATAAAAGTGTTTACTTCCGTTGGGTAAAATCTATGCCGTATGGCATGGTATGAAATGAAAAAAATAGTAGAGCCTTACTCAACTGTCCTATGGTCTTAATTTTTTTAATGCCATTTAGGACATTCATTTTCTAATAAACTGAATTCAAAAAGTTAAAAAACGAAAGTATTTTTATTGTTAAATTATTAAAATTATAAAGTAAAATTTTCTTGCAAAAAAACGAGCTCGATAGAGACACTTGAGTTTTTAATTATAGCAATTTACTGGGTCCAGCTCTCAAAATTTTTATTATTTATTTTTAGAGATAAAGCCTCAGAGAAAAATACATGATTAAAAAAAGTTAATTCCTTAATTTAATGTCACAAAACAGCCATTGAAATGAGACTATGCCATATGGCATGGAATATCCGAAAGGGTTAATTAGATACCCTAGTATACGCACATATGCACGTTTATCTATTTTTCGCTGTTGCATATGATGAGAGTCAATGAGCGTACTGAGTTGCCCTCACTGCAATAAACACATATACTAATGGGTAAGATTTTCTGAAACGATTCACTTAAAATTGAAAAAATAAATTTAAGTCAATAGCGGTATTATCGAGTAGCTGCTGGCAATACAAACACATGCCTATCCTTTCTCTTTTTTTATAGTTCTATCCTGTTTTATCGCCAATTGTAATTTTTCGTGCTTTTTGGTTCAAATTGAATAAGTCGGGATATACTAAACCGATTTTGATAATTGAAAGATCACTTTCCTCGTCTTTAAAAACTCTGCAAGACAGTATTCTACGATTTCGAAAAATTTAATTTTGAATGTATATATTTTGAAACTTTTTGCGAAAACGGCGCAAAAAAAAAAATTAGGCGATGAATCCTTTTGCACAAAAAAGTAACATATGTAAAAATATGTTCTTTAAAATATTCCGTCGAGGAAAAAAATGGCCCGGCCCTTTTAATACCAGATATTTTAATTTGAACACCTCCTTCTCTAAAAAAAAAGAAAAAAACATTTTCAAATTCATTTATTGAACAAGTTTTAGAGTAGTCAAACACTCAACTGTCAACTCAACATCTAGGAAGATGTTTTTGGACATTTGAGGACTGAAACTTACTTATAAAAAAAAACAAAAATGTATGACAGCACCATCTATCGTAAGACTTAGGTAAAAATCAATGACAAAAATGCGATCCTCGATCCAAAAAAAGCAATATACAAAAAAAAAACATCTAAAATTGCTTCATTTGCATGAAAAACTATAAAAAATAAGACAAATTGTATGACAGCGCCACCTATGGTAAGGCTTAGGTCAAAATAAATGTCAAAAATTAGTTGATCGATCCAAAAAATTGCGATATATAAAAAAACTATCTAAAATTGCTTTATTAGCATGAGAAACTATCAAAAATAAGACAAATTGTATGACAGCGCCACCTGTCGTAAGACTTAGGTAAAAGTTAATGTCAAAAATGAGTTCCTCGATTCAAAATTAGCGATATACAAAAAATCCCATCTAAAATTGCTAAATTTGATCAAGTTTTAATCAACTTTTCTCATACACAGGGTTACCAACTTAGAAGAAAAATAACAAAGAACCCAGACCTATAGGCCAAAAACCCAGTAAGAAGTTTTGATATGGAAGGGTTGAAGTTTCATCTCCAATTAGTTTCATCAATTACGGGGAGATGACCCCTCATTTTGTGTCACAGTGTTACAGAAGTTATACACTGAACCAAAAAAGTACATATTTTCTACGAAAAAGTACATTTATTTTACGAATTTTTTTCATTAAAAGCTCTCCAAAGAACGTTTTCGTAGAATTTAAGAACAAAAATTCGTAAATATTCATGTCAAATTAAATTTTAATAATAATACTTAAAATCCAAGAACTCATTCTTAGAATCTACGAAATCATTCTTAGAATATGTCAATACATACTACGACCTCATTCTTAGAACGTATGAAAAGATTCTTAAATTGAACGAACTCATACGAACGAATATGTCAGTCCATTCATAAATTATACGACTCATTCTTAGAATGTATGAATCCATTCATAAATTATACGAGCTCGTTCTTAGATTGTATGAATCCATTCATAAATTTTACGAACTCATTCATAGAATGTATGAATCCATTTCAAATTTTATGAACTCATTCCTAGATTGTATGAATACATTCTAAATTTTACGAACTCATTCTTAGAATGTAAGAGTCCATTCATAAATTATACGAACTCCTTCCTAGAATGTATGAATCAATACTTAAATTTTACGAACTGATTCCCAGATTGTATGAATGCATTCTAAATTTTACGAACTCATTCTTAGAATGTATGGATCCATTCTTGAATTTTAAAAATCATGAAATTCAGTTGGAATGTTTTATTTTAATTGACATACTTATTTCTTTTACAAAGGTAGTAACGTATTTTCATTAAAAAAATAATTAAAGTTAAACATTCATTAGCAAAAGGAGTTTGTATGTATAAAAGGAGGGCTGAAATAAGTAGTACATATGTAATTGTGCTTCAGCTAAAGTTGGTGTTGTTGCATAATGTAGCTCTGGTACGGCTGCAGCTTAATATGATGCTGCTTCAGTTGAGGTTGAAGTCTTTTTGTTTATTTCCAGATGTCCTCTTATGTGGGTGAAACGTTAATTTCTTGGGACTTAACAAGTCTTTATCACACACTACACTTCATAATAGCGAACTTTTTTCTTTTTCTTTTTTTTAATATACATAATTATTATATGTTTAATTTTTAACACACGATCTTTTCAATAAATTGTATTAATAAAAAAAATTTAAACAGTGGCAGCTATCTGCCTTAGTTAAGAATGTTTTGGTTCAATCGATGACGCTTTCCTAAAATATAAGAAATAGTTCTTAAAATCTACGAAACAAGTTCTAAATATTTAGAAAAAGTTCTTATAATCATAGTAAAAAAATTGCACGTACGTAATTTCTTAAAATTTAAGAACAAATTCGTAATATTTAAGAACAAATTTAGCTAAAAAATTAATGAATTTTAGTTCTTATATTTTATGAACGAAGTTCTGACGTTAATAAAATTTAACGTATTTTTTCATATATAATAAGAAACTTTTCTTAAATTATATGAAATTTTTCTTAGATTCTAAGAAAAAATCGGCGTGAACTTCTATGAAACTTTGTTCGTACAAAACATGTACGTTTTTGGTGCAGTGTAGCCCGAAATCCGTTTATCGGAACAATCAATTGTATGGGCCCTATGAGTAGTTTTGGTCCGATCTTGCTTGTTCCGACAAATGATTGTTCTCATATAAAATAACGCCACCATACCAAATTTCATCGAGATATCTCTAAAATTGAGGGACTAGTTTGCGTACAAACAGACGGGCGGACAGACGGACATGGCTAAATGGAATCATCTCATCGTGCTGATCATAACGGTATACTTATTAGTGGGTCTATCTCTTCTTCTTCTCATACTTGTTCATGAAAGGTAAAAGGTATAAAAATTACAACCAACATTGAATACAAGAAACAATTATAAATCTCGTCCGCTACCAGACTAATTTAAAATTGATATCGTAATAAGTAACTGTGTTTTGTTTAACCAGGGACTGAATCCCAAACCGTAACTGTAACCAATTAAAACCGATTCATTTTTTAAAACCGAAACCGAATTCGTAACCGTTATTTTGATCTGAAAAAGAACGAAACCGAAACCGTTTCTTTTTGTGGGAACATATTTTCTTTTACCAAAGAGTACCCTGAAAAGCTTTCAAGGAAGATTGGTGAGCAATGCTACAAAAGGTACGTTTTGACCTCAGTATTAAATCCCGAAAGAGGAAAATTAGCTATAACTGAATGATTTTGTCAAGTCAAAGTCATAAAATAAAGTTCCATCCTAGTCTACTATGCAATGTATATGTTTACCAAAAGAAGGATAGTGGTATTTTAGTTAACATAACACATTAACCAAGTAGGGAGAATGAAGTCGCAGAATTTCTGCTTGAATAGATAGTATAGATTTCAAGGCCCTTCGATCCCGCTCCTTTCTAATAAATCCCACTTGGATAGCAGTACCTCTCAAAAAAAGGTTGTTAAAAAATTTGATAACATTTTTTTTTTCATACAAAAATATAGAGTTATTCTGATAAATATGTATTTTAGTAAAAGTCCGTATGTAGACCCCCTTTTTGAAATATATTGATTTTGTAAAGAATTTAATAAGCAATCGTGTTTACGCGGCATAAGCTATGATTATTTCGTTCATTTCATATCTTCTGCATTACAAACCAATGTAATTCGCAGATAGTTAATGGAATTTACGGAATACAAAGCTTATAGCCGCTTCAACAAATCGTGGTTTTAGCAATGCGCTAGCCTCCTATGCATACGCTTCGAAGGGGATATAAGCCCCTAATGACAACGATGTATATAAAATATTTTGGCAGTGACCAGTCCCTAAATAAATACAAGGTGTAATATAATAGAAAGGTGGTTTTAGCACTTGTGCTAGCCTCCTATGCATACTTTTGGAAGGGACCAATGCCTAAATAAATAAAGTGTGAGTAAAATGAGCAGTCATCCAGATGCCTGTCTCAGAGCCTAGTGCTGAATGTCATTCAGCTTTTGCTGCTATCTGCAAACTCGTTAGTGCTAACGCTCACCCTCATTTAAGCGGGCTACTCACCTGCCAAGAAATGCCTCAAGGAAAAAACGTGTTATAAAAATGTATAAAACATGTATAGCGAAGTACATACTCATCTTTGCCGTGAATCTGCACATTTACCTCAAGAAATATATGCGAGCATATTTATTTCTTGAGGTAAACCGGCATTGCCAACCATCGAAAATTGGTGTATTTTTACTTATGAGCTGAGTATTGGCTCAAGAAAATTTGACGTGTGAAAACAGTTCTTGACCATTTCTTGAGCGTTTCTTTATATGGAGTTTGACATTTCTTGGCAGGTGAGTAGCCCGCTTTAGTAACAACAATAACATTAAATTTACAGCCCACTTATAATTAAAAATTTAAAATAAAATAAAAAGATAATAATTAAAATATACCGGCGGCGGCGGGATTCGAACCCTGACCGCCGGAGTGTGAGTTGGGTACGTCAACCACTGTGCCACAGCTCATACTCCTTAGCCAATAACTAAATACATATAATAATAAACTACTCTCCCCCCATTATCTTCAGCTTAGATAAATCGAATGCTGTTATTTAGAACTTGAAATGTGGTGGGTAACACTGTGCAGTTGCAATGTTAAAAATGCAATTTTTATAATAAAATTAAAAAAATTGCCAGATGCAAAAAAATTACTAAGAAACACAAAGCCTAATTCAAAAGCTTTCAAGTGAGCTCAAGTTGAAGTTTGTGGCATTAGTACAAGCCGAGATATGATGGATTGAGTAGGCACATGTTTTCATTACTTCAAGAAAAATTCCAAACTTTGACAGATCATTACTCCGAAGAAAATCGAAAAAATGGCAAAAAAAAAAACAGCGTGTAGCCAGTACACGTGAAAGAAGTTAACTTCTTAAGTTCAGAAATAACGAAATATGAATAAGATGTATTCAAGAATGGTTTAGATTCACAATATCTTTCTTCCGGGAAGTGGACCAGGGAAACGATCCATTAGAAAATACCATATATAAGTGCGTTTTCCTTAAAATTTGGTACATGGGTAGAATTAGGCCTAAATTAACAGGGGCCAATACGAATGGGATATAGAGGAAGAGGGGCGTGGTAGAAGTAGAGAGGGCAATGAAGAGCAAAAGGGAGGGAGATAGGAACGAGAGTTGTACGAAGAGAGATAGGAAGACTAGTTGGCAAGCCTTCTTGAAATTTAAGTATTTGGAACACGGTCGCAAATACCTTTCACTTGATACCCATATAGGCATACATTGCTCAATATATAAAAAAAACCGCCATGTATATAGTCTTAAAATGAATCATACTACTATTAGTGCCAAATTTAATACAAAACGGCAAAGCGGTTCTCAAGATATAAGGAAAAATAAATGAAATACGGTTTGGGGACAACCCTAGCTGGCAAACCTGCTAGAAATTATCATATTTGAAATGTGACCGAAAACACCTTTCATTTGATACCAATATTGGCATATATTGCTCAATATTTAGAAAAAATTGAGATAGGTGGCAGCCCTGTGAACAGTCTCAAATGGAAAACCCCACTCATATAACCTTAGAATGAATCATACTATCAACAATGCGAAACTTTATCCAATTCGGTCGAGCGGTTCCCGATATATAGAGAAAAATAAATAAAATGCTGTATTTGGAATTCGGTCGGAAATCCTGTGAACCGCCGCCCACGCGCATAATCTTAGAATGAATCATACTATCTATAATGTCAAGCTTTATCCAAATCGGTCGAGCGGTTGCCGAGATATTAATAAAAATAAATAAAATGCGGTTAGGTGGCAACCCTGCTTGATTCCATATTTGGAATACGGTCGAAAATACCTTTCATTTGATACCTATATTGGCATATCTTGCTCAATATTTAAAAACAATTTAGACACTTGGCAACCCTATGTGACAACCCTGCTTGAGATTTACGTATTTGGAATACGGTCGATAATACATTTTTTTTGATACCCATATTGGCATATCTTGATCAATATTTAAAATAAAGTGGCAGTACCCACTCTTATAATCATAGAATGAATCATACTATCTATAATGCCAAATTTTATCCACATCGGTCAAGCTGTTCCCGAGATATCAATAAAAATAAATAAAATGCTGTTAGGTGGCAACCCTAGGTGGCAACCATGCTTGAGATTTAAATATTTGGAATACGGTCGATAATACCTTTAATTTGAACCCATATTGGCATATCTTGCTTAATATTTAAAAAAAATTGAGATAGGTGGCAACCCTGTGAACCGCCCAAGTGGCAACACCCACGCCCATAATCCTAGAATGAATCATACTATCTATAATGTCAAACTTTATCCAAATCGGTCGAGCGGTTCCCGAGATATAGAGAAAAATATATAAAATGCGGTTAGGTGGCAACCCTGCTTGAGATTTACATATTTGGAATACGGTCGAAAATACCTTTCATTTGATACCAATATTGGGATATATTGCTCAATATTTAAAAAAAAAAATAGATAAGTGGCTACCCTGTAAACTGCCCCAAGTGGCAACACCCACGCATATAATCTTGGAATGAATCATACTATCTATAATGCCAAATTTTATCCTAATCGGTTGAGAGGTTCCCGAGATATAAGAAAAACGCCTACGCCTGAAATTCTGCAACATACGCCTGAACGTCGGCCACAATTTCTTTTTCATATGCATAAAAAATAAATTTTGAAAAAATGGTCGTTACGGTAAAAACGCTAAAAGGGGCGATGTGTTCTGTAACAAAATATGTATGTATTTAATTGATAAGATACTATTTGTGAATTTTAAAAAAGACTATGTCTTACTTGTGTATAATAAATTATTATTATTATTATTAATTATTATTGCATACTTACATTTTACCTTCCCTGGTTCTTTGCATTTCAGTGACTATTTTGGACAATTTCTTCAAAAAGTCAGGAGCATAAACAATAATTGTTTCATTTGAGTTTATTTTACTGTTCACTAAACGAATTGCATCGTTAAAATGCGCAGTCCAATTCAAAAACGGTGCAATTTTTTCGATTTCAAATAATTTCATAGGATGATACATGCCTTCTTCGTTACGACGTTCGCTTAGAGGCATTGAAATACTAGCCAATTTAGTTTCAAAAGCTATTACAGCTTCCATCTGTTGGCGAGCGTCGAATTCAATAGCTCCAAGGAGAACACAAACTTTTGTCATATATTCTAGATAGCTATCCAAAACTTTGCGATGAATTTGGGTATTGTTGTTATAATAGTCGGATGTTGGCAATGATAGACCACCCTGATCAATTTGTATGACATGTCGTGAAGAATTTGTATCGTCCTCACCTACTGCCCAGCTAAATAAGCCATTGAAGTTATACCTGAAAACATGAATATGAAATCCAAGAAAGGCGTAAAATTTTTATAAGAATATACAAATTTTAGTCAATGACCATATAAAATGGGACAGAAATGACCAATTTTTCTTCGTGAGAATAAATAAATAATTAAAATAAAACGAGCTTCAATTTCTTAATCGTTTAGTTATAATTTCAAAGGGACCATACGTGCACTTTGCAGAGACAAAAAAAATTACCTAAGTCAAGAGTACCTACATTGTCTCAATGTAAAATGTTCTTCTAACTCATAATATCATCTATTTTTCTGTAGCAGATCTAGTTTTTGAAAAAGCCCATTCTTGCAAATTATTGCTTTAGATTCGTAACTCTACAGTAAACGATCTAGGGGTTCTTTTTGATCCGAAATTGAGTTTTAAAATGCATATCTCGTCTATCGCTAACAAGGCAATGGGTGTACTTGGATTCGCCAAAAGGTGGGCTAAAGAGTTTGATGACCCGTATCTTACGAAGGTCCTTTATACAAACATCTTTGGTTCGTCCAATTCTTGAATATTTCTCATGTGTGTGGTGCCCTGTATATCAAATTCATTTAAACTGAATTAAGTCAGTTCAAAAGCAATTTGTGATCTTTGCGCTTCGCGCCCTTAATTGGGATTCTAATCGTCACCTCCAACTTTTTTACATCAGAATCGCTTTATCTGCACTAAAGCAGTTAATCTATTACATCTTAACCCATTTGCGGCCATGGGTTAACCCGTTGGTGACCTATGTTTTTTTATTTTAGTTTCGAATTTAATTTCCTTGAATCAGAATCGGTATATCGTAGTAAATCCCAAGAATTTGAACCTATTAACGACCAAGCATTAACCCATTTTTGACCCAAATTTTTTTCACTTAATTCCTAAATCAAAATATTCACATCATATTTGTAGTATCTACACTAAAACGAGTCATTTTTGGAATCTTAACCCATTAACGGTCATGAATTAACACTTTGGTCACCAATTGTTTTTTTAAGATCTATAACCAAATTATTTAAATCACCATTTGTATGTACAACAAGTAAGGAAGTCTAAGTTCGGGTAAGCAGAACATTAAATACCCAGTGTATGGAAACAATAGTAGTACCTATAAGTTATATATTTTCTATATATATTATAATTTGGGAAAAACGAACTCAATAAATTTATTAGTTAGTTTATAAAATTAATATTTATTTATGCTACGGTATAACATATATGTACATTGTTCGTATGCCCTCAAAATATTACTTATAGTTGAATGCATTTCTTACTTCTAATATACTTACGCCCAACTTGTGACAAAGTTTTAAATTGAAAAAAAATACGTTTGGGCCAGTTTTTCGAAATTCAAATTATTTTCAAAGTTATAGCTATCACCACTTTTCGAAATTCCTTACTTTTTGATGTAAATAACTTCCGCTCCCTTAAAGTGCCAACAAATTTTTTTTTGCTAATAGTTACTAATGCAATGCCCAACATCATACAAAAGCGCCATCTCGCCACGATGGAGAAGTTAAAAATTGCGAATAATGTTTGCAAAAAAATTTTTTTTTGCAAAAATTGGAAATGTCCTTTTGTAGAAGTACCATCTTTTATATATATTTCAAAAATTAGCAAAATCGGTTTGATCAATCGTGAGAAAATCATCCAAAAGTGAGGAATTTCGAAAACTGTTGATAGATATAACTTTCAAAATAATTCGAATTTTGAAAAATTGTATTCGTATTTTTGTTTAATCGTTCTGAGCCATACTACCCACTTTCAATAAAATACATGGCCGTCGAAATAATTATAGGTGGCTCACTTAACAAAATTAACTCATCTTTTAAGACTCGTTAATAGTAGACAATTCCTTACAAATTTAACTACCAAATTATACTATAATTATACTATTTTAGTTATTTACCTTACCGAATTATGTCAATGAAAGTGGACGTGATTGGGAAGCGATTTCGTTTAATTTCAACAGGTATACTTCCTATAACTCTAGTATACCTTGTGCCGAATTTCACGATTCTACCGTAATCAGTTTAAAATTTACGACCAGTCTTTTAGACGGGGATTTTATCCAATTTCATCACGTACACTCCCAACAGTACTACACCTTTTTCAGTTTATATTCAGAGAATTACAATTCATATTCAGAATTTTCATTTTATATTCAGAAAATTACATTTCATATTCAGAATTTTCATTTCATATTCAGAGAATTACAATTCATATTCAGAATTTTCATTTCATATTCAGAAAATTGCAATTCATATTCAGAATTTTCATTTCATATTCAGAAAATTACATTTCATATTCAGAATTGCTATTTCATATTCAGAAAGCTACAATTCATATTCAGAAAATTACATTTCATTTTCAGAAAATGACAATTTATATTCAGAATTTTCATTTCATATTCAGAAAATTACAATTCATATTCAGAAAATTACAGTTCATATTCAGAATTAAAATTTCATCAGGGCTGTTTCTCTATTTTTGCGGTGCAGGCCAGATTTAATGTAACGAGTATATTGATTCGAAGGTTGGTATATGGCATTCTCGCTAAGCTCTATATCGTTCCTGTGGAGACCGTTTATCAAATTTACTGATTAATTACACGACGTGCTATCATTAATATTGTAATTATTTATTTTAATACAATTAAAAGAGTGACATACAAGTTTTTATCATAGTGACAGAATGTAGCGAAATTCAAAGTAACAATTGTGATTATTTATATATTTAAAATCATTCGTGAAAACCAAGAGAGATGACTTGTACAAACATACTAAAGCGACTTGTGTATGAAGAATCTTTCTTAGGGAATGAACTCATCACAATTTTCATAATCTCAGAAAAGGGCCAATAACGTATCCCGGTTCCGGGCTCCCCACATTCTTAATGCCATTTCATATTGAGTAAATTACAATTCACTTTCAGAAAATTGGACAGTAAAATTATTTAGCAGCCTTTGTTTTACCAATTATTTTTTTCATACGTACCTAACTTTCATTGTGCTTTCGATTGTGCTTTATTTAAATAAAAATTATTAAATAAAAACAAAAATTAAAAACATGGAGCTAAAAGATAATTGTGCAATATGCCAATATACAATGGCATACAAAGATGTTTGCCGAGTTCTACCGTGCAGGCACCTTTATCATAAAGGATGTGCAGAGACATTGCTACGTGGAATAGCGAATACTTGCGCTATATGCAGAGGTGAAATAAGTGGTGAGTACATACAAACAAACAATATTATAAAGGGCTTCTTTCGGTTTGTAACAAAAAAAAATCTACGGAACGCAGCCCACAGACCACCACAGACGCTGAAGTAAATTTGTGAAATCTGCTTAAACTTAAGTAGATTTCACTGTATGTAGTGCCGCTTGCAAACCGATTAAGAGATATCAAAAAAAAACATTTTCGTTCTACCTCCTCCGAGTGCAATGGTATGCGTCGATTTTTGTCATTTCTTATGTGCCCCCGCACAGTGAATAAAACAATATAACAATATAAATTAGAATAAGTTGAAATAAAATAAAATAAAAATGAATAAATCAAATAATTCCCCCTAATTTTTTCTTTGTGTTAGGTACCGAGGATATTGTGCGTGGAAAATATAAGACGCACTCGTCCCAGGACCGCGAGAGAGTTGTCAATGCTTCAAACAGGGGGGAAGATTGGCCCGCACTAGCAGCGTCGCTAGGAATTGCCTACAAGACGGCACACACGTGGGTATTAAGTGGACGACCGCAAAAAGTGACTGCTGGTGGAAAAAAGCCCTGCAAATTAGAGCCAGAGCAGGTCGAAGAAATGCTGCGTTGGGTCGAGCGAAACTGCAGCATTACTCTTCGCGAAATTCAGGCAGAAATTTTAAATAAATTCAACAAAGCGGTAGCAGTTTCAACAATAAATAATTACCTTGAAGGTAAAATGTTCACACTTAAAAAAGTACACACCCACTCAATCACAATGAATTCACCTGAAAACAAGGCCAAAAGAGCACAATACGTGTCTCAATTAAACACATTCGTCCAGGCTGGTAAACAATTAATTTACTTGGATGAAACCAATTTTAACTTAAATATTATTAATTACAATATTAATGATAACACGTCGTGTAATTAATCAGTAAATTTGATAAAATGGTCTCCACATATCAAAAAAATTTGCCCAGGAACGATATAGAGCTTAGCGAGAATGCCATATAACCTTCGAATCAATATACTCGTTACATCAAATCTGGCCTGCACCGCAAAAATAAAGAAACAGCCCTGATGAAATTTTAATTCTGAATATGAATTGTAATTTTCTGAATATGAAATGAAAATTCTGAATATGAATTGTAATTTTCTGAATATGAAATGTATTTTTCTGAATATGAAATGGAAATTCTGAATATAAATTGTAATTTTCTGAATATGAATTGTAATTTTCTGAATATGAAATGAAAATTCTGAATATGAATTGTAATTTTCTGAATATGAAATGAAAATTCTGAATATGAATTGTAATTCTCTGAATATGAAATGTAATTTTCTGAATATGAAATGAAAATTCTGAAAATGAATTGTAAAATTCTGAATATAAATTGTAATTCTCTGAATATAAACTGAAAAAGGTGTAGTATGATTTGTGCCAAATTTCATCGTTCTACCATAATTTGTTTAAAAGTTACGACCAGTCGAATTTTCAAAAATGCCTCCCTTGAAATGGGGCGGTACCACGCCCACTTTTTATAATTTAACAGAAAATCATAATAGAATGATAAGAGAGATTCACCTATGAAATTATATCATTTTATCAATTTCAGCTACCGATATATGTCAGTTTATGTGATTTTCGAAATTTTCGATACCGACAAAAGGGTCGTGGTTATAATCCGAGTAATCTGTATACCAAATTTCATGCAAATTCCTCAATTTTTACTCAAGTTATGTTAATTTGTATGATTTTCGAAATTTACGATCTCGAAAAAGGGGGCGTGGTTATCATCCGATTTCCGATTTTTCAATAGCAACCTGGGCCAAAAAGTAACCTGTATATAAAATTTCATGCAAATATCTTAAGTTTTACTCAAGTCATCGTGTACAAAGACGGACGGACATGCCTGAATAGACTCCTCTTTTCAACCGAAGAACTTTCATACATGGATCTTGATTATTTTGCGCCGGTACATAGTACAGTTATGTGGACAAAATTATAATACCCCTGTACTAGTACGCTTGGTATAAAAATGCCTCCCTTAAAAGTGGGCGGGGCTACGCCCACTTTAGAAAATTTATCAAAAAATCATTATATAATGACCATGGGGATTCACCTATAAAATTATATAATTTTACCCATTTCCGTTTGCGAATTATGTCAATTTATGTGACTATCGAAATTTTCGATATCGAAAGTGGGCATGGTTTGGGGCGATTTTATCCATTTTCATCAGGTATACTCCCAACGATACTAGTATGCTTTTTGCCAAATTCCATCGTTCTATCGTAATCAGTTTAAAAGTTACGACCAGTCAAATTTTGAAAAACGCCTCCCTTAAAAGTGGGTGGTGCCACGCCCACTATAAAAAATTTATGGAAAAATCATAAGAGAATGACCAAGGGGATTCACCTATAAAATTATATCATTTTAGCCATTTCAGCTGCCGAGATAAGTCAATTTGTGCGATTTTCGAAATTTTCGATACCGAAAGTGGGCGTGGTTGAATGGCGATTTTATCCACTTTCATCAGGTATACTTCCAACGATACTAGCATGCTTTGTGCCAAATTCCATCGTTCTATCGTAATCTGTTTAAGAGTTAAGACCAGTCAAATTTTCAAAAACGCCTCCCTTAAAAGTGGGCGGTGCCACGCCCATTATAAAAAATTTATGAAAAAATCATAAGAGAATGACCAGGGGGATTCACCTATAAAATTATATCATTGTAGCGATTTCAGCTGCCGAGATATGTCAATTTGTGTGATTTTCGAAATTTTGGATATCGAAAGTGGGCGTGGTTGAAGGGCGATTTTATCCAGTTTCATCAGGTATACTCCCAACGGTACTAGTATGCTTTGTGCCAAATTCCATCGTTCTATCGTAATCAGTTTAAATGTTACGACCAGTCAAAATTTGAAAAACGCCTCCCTTAAAAGTGGGCGGTGCCACGCCCACTATAAAAAAATTTATGAAAAAATCATAAGAGAATAACCAGGGGGACTCACCTATAAAATTATATCATTTTAGCCATTTCAGCCGCCGAGATAAGTAAATTTGTGTGATTTTCGAAATTTTCGATATCGAAAAAGGGGGCGTGGTTATCATCCGATTTCGCCCATTTTCAATAGAAACCTACCTTGGCCAAAAGGTAACCTGTATACAAAATTTCATGCAAATATCTCAATTTTTACTCAAGTTATCGTGTACACAGACGGACGGGCGGACGGACAGACGGACGGACATGTCTTAATGGACTCCTCTTTTCAACCTAAGAATTTTCATATATGGAACTCTATATCTATCTCGATTATTTTGTGCCGTTACAAACAGCCGTTATGTGAACAAAGTTAATATACCCTTGTACTAGTACTAGTACACTGGGTATAAAAATAGCCAATGTGTATTATATTAACCCATTAGCGGCTATGTATTAACCCATTGATAGCATATGTTTTTTCTTTAAATTCTGAAATCAACTTATTTGAATAAGAATCGTTATGCCTCTACAAGATTTGTAAATATGTAGCCTTTACCCCATTCACTTTTTTAAACCTGAAATCAATTTATTTGCATCAGAATCGCCATAACTAATAAAAAACTACGTTTTAACTCGTTAGTGAAATTTTTTCTCTTTATTCTGAAAGGGTCTACCACGTTATCCCCAAAATCAAAATCCCCAAAACAAAATCCCCAAATCAAAATCCCCAAAATCAAAATCCCCAAAATCAGAATCCCCAAAATTAAAATCCCCAAACTCATAATCCCCAAAATCAAAATCCCCAACACGAAATCCCCATTTTATGTGTGAAATAAATTCAAATTAGGTTAAAAATCGCCGCGATTTTAAACCTAATTTGAATTTATTTCACACATAAAATGGGGATTTATGTTAGATATATTTCAATAAAACAGAAGAAATTTCATTTATAACGAATTAACAAATACTTATGTACGTACAATATATTATATAAGTAAATACAAGCTTCTTTGTTGTCATTTATCGATAGTATAAATACAATCGTAGCGATTTTAAACATAATTTGAATTCTATGCTATTCGGGAATTTCTGAATTACTGTAATTTACAAGTAAATCATTCAAATAAATACAAACTTCTTTGTTTTTCAGATAAATATCAGAAACAATTTTTTAATTTTACAAACACTTAATTACTTTTACATACAAAGTTACATATGTCAATGTCAATTTTATCCGAACACATACACACATATACATTGCTGATAACTTAACGGTACACGTTTTTTACAATTTACATATAACCATATTGTTTTCCTGAATAGATGTTATGTTATCTGCAGCTGAAATCAGTGATTTCCATCTATTGGGTCTGCTGCCATTGTATTGGATATTTTGCCATTGAATTTTATATGAGGCAATAGCCGAGTGGCTAAAGTTTTCGAAAAATACTTAGGAACTTAAAAACAATTTTAAAAAAGTTAGAAATAAAAAATTACCCCAACCTGTACTTGAACTCGCAGCCCTCTGCGTGCTAGTCGGTGTGCCTAGCAACTGCGCTACTTCCACATGTTAAAATATGCTGCGAAATGCGCAATATGAGCAAACATAAGTACACTTGAAACTTCGCGTTTGTCTTAATTTTCGTTTCTCTTTTTGTATCAGCTTCGTTGTTAGCTTGTTCGAGTTATAGCGACTAGCAGTCCTATATATGGATAAGTAAAAATGTGTATTGCCAAAAGGTGAATATATGTACATAAATGTGAACGAAAGCTCATATAGGAAAGAGATATTGCTATTTTTTACACGGCAATGATGTTTATCATAGCACTGGGATTTTGTGTTTGGAGATTTTCATTTTGGGGATTTTGATTTTGGGGATTTTGAATTTGGGGATCTTGTTTTTGGGGATTATGTTTTTGGGTATTTTTTTTTTTTGGGGGATTTTGTGTTTGGGGATTTTTTTTTTGGGGATTTCGTGGCACTCCCATTCTGAAATCTTTACTAAGAACTAAGTTAACAGTGATAAAACGTAGTAAATAGCTGTAACTAGAGGGTGTCTGAGTTAAAAAGAGGAAATATGCAGGTGCAGTTACATATGTATGTATGTAAATCAAAGAGTTTGATTTATAGTCGATAATTTAATGATGAGAATTCAAATGTAGTACAAAGTAAATAAAAGCGAGAATACAAGTTTAATATTTTTAGAATATTTAGTTGAATAATGTAATGAACGAAAGTTTAGTTAAAACGGCTGCTACTGCTGATACTCGGCTGACGACTGCCACTGACTCGTTGGTCTTCTTCGTTACTCTTTCACGGAGTAGGGTTGCCGCCTTGCGATGCATGAACTAGGATGCCAGATTACACTCGGCCATCCTGCTCGTCATCTGTCCCAGATGACTCTTCTCCGACGTCGTCATCATTATTTTCAACGCAGCTCCAAAGTTTTATGTTGTCCGCACTTGTTGATGTTTTATTCGGTCCCACAAATTCAGCAGATTTTTGAACGTCATACCTGCCGTTACGCTTTACTTTGAATATTTCGTACGGACCAATATACTTTCTACCCAGCTCTTGTCCTGTCGTGAATTGAGTGACTTTTATGGCTACTAAGTCATGCAGTTGATACCCGTCATGGCTTTTTCGTTTCTTGTCAAATTGCTGTTTATATTTTTCCTGCGCCTTCTGAATCTGACCCCTTGCTTCTTGCCTTATTTTGTTACGCTCTTCTTGAAAACCTGATACCAGCTCATCTTTCAAAATTTGAACCAGCTCTATATCACCCTCATTACGCATTTTTATACCAAACATTACTTCGAAAGGACTGAATTTCGTAGAAGAATGAACGTAGGAATTTATCGCCTTCTGCACTTGAGGTGTATACTTATACCATTTTGAAGGTTCTGCTGCCGACAATTTTGACAAAACCGATAGGATAACCCTATTCGTCCTTTCGATTTGCCCGTTTCCCCTTGGGACTCCTGCTGTTGATTCGATGTGCTCGATCTTGTGTTTTGCACAAAACTCCTTAAATAACTTGGAAGTGAACGCCGCGCCTTTGTCACTTATAATGCGTACTGGATTCCCGAATAACGAGACCCAATTCTCCATGTGTTTCACAACCTCCTGCGCATCTGTTGACTTAGTTGGGTATATCCATGTGTACTTGGAAAACGCGTCTACTATAGCTAGCAAATATTTGTAATTCTTCGATGTTGGATCAAGCGTGCCTAAATGATCGATGTGAAGCGTAGAAAGTGGGGTGTCGCCTTTGTCGATGCCATGTAAAAAATCTTCGTTCTTGCCCAACTTTCTGTTTCGTGTAATGCATTCAACGCAATTCGCTATATACTGAGTTACCTTTTTTTTCCAAATGCGGCATGTAGTAATCTTGTTTTATAATGTGTATAGTTTTTTGCGCACCCATATGCCCGAAGTTATGTGCTTTCGAAATTATTTCTTTTTCCATTACCTTTGGTACCGCCAACAAATCTTGACTCTGCACTTGCTTATATATCAACTCGTTCTTCATTTTATAGTCTTTATATTGATGTTGTTTTAGAATTTCTGCGACCGCATTTAAATGCTCGTCTTTTTGTTGTGCTCGGCGGATTTGTGCGTGAACCTCTAGCGTAATTGTCATGACAGGGAAACGACTCAGACTAACAACGTGCTTCATCCTGCTCCCCGCCCGATGTTCTATTTTATAGCTAAAATCTTGAAGATACATTAGCCATTGTACGACCTCTCGTGGAACATCTTTCTTTTTCGTTGTATGCTTAAAAGCCGCGCAGTCAGTTATGAGATCAAACTCGATACCCATTAAGTAATGCCGGAGCTTTTTTGTAGCTAAATATGCTGCTTTTACTTCCAAAAAGTAACTGTGTAATCTTTCTTCCTGAGGCGTGGTCTTTTTGCTCCAATAGAATACTGGATGCCACCTATTATCGTGTTGCTGCAGCAATGTTGCCCCAAATCCATATTTTGATGCATCCACATGCAGTTGTGTTTTAGCGTTTTGTCGAAAAATTTTCAGCACCGGATCTTCGCAAAGTGCCAACTTCAATGCTTCAAAAGCTTGTATTTGTTCGTTCTCAATTTTAAACTCAGCATCTTTTCTCAACAACGATGTCAACGGTCTAGCGATCACAGCATAGTTATGCACAAATTTGCGGAAGTAACCCGTCAACCCAAGAAATGCCTGAACACCCCTAATGTTCTTTGGTAAGGGAAATTTCTTTACAGCTTTTATTTTTTCTTGGCTTGGCCAGACACGCCCGTTTTCTACTTCATGTCCCAAAAAAGTAATTTTTTTCCTCAAAAATTGGCATTTTGCCCAGTTTATTTCCAATCCGAAATGCTGTGTCCCCAATGTCATCAACGTAGATCTCCATTATGCCTTCATTTATCAGTTCGTGGGGTGACAGGTAAAACTCATTAAGTACACTAACAAAGAATTTGAGATATTAAGGTTTTAAACACTTTTTAACGTCAAAATTCAACCAGACGCTCTAATATCTTTAAAGTTTCATGTAGTTAAATCTAGAGAGGTGACAATACGGCTGCAAGCTTATTTTTTTTAGAACTCAGCCATAATCTTCGTTATTGACAAAACTGTATTTAGTGACTTTTCCCTGTCCAAAAATTTGTTATAGCTTTGTAAAAAATTAAAAAATAAACAACTTAAGCATTCAGAATTCCCTTTATTAATGTAAATACATGTGCACAATTTATTTTCATCTGATTCGTTATCGCTTCTTTCGAATAAAGGCAAAGATTCCCTTCCGGTAAATGTTGTTGATGGCTAGTTCTTATACCATGGCACCATTTCCTCTGGTATTTGTCCGGCATTGCAAAGTTTTATAAGATCTGCTTTTTTTGCTGCAGATATCGGAAGCATCGCAGGGCTCAGATTAGCAGAACCCGTTCGAGGTCGACCTCTCCCTGCACTGATATTTATTTCTTTGTAGTCACTAGTGTGATCATATCTGTAATATATGGTGTCAGGTTTGGACTTTTCCACTTTTATGCATTTATTTTTCAGCCCTCTTTATCCTTGTTACGGTTTTTTATTGTTGCTAATGCCAATTCGTGTAAATTGTAAAATCATTATACGTAAGCATATGTACTTGATACTTATTTGTTCGCTTTCTTCTAGCAGATTTGAAAATTTCAGCCCAATCATTCATGCAAAATGCAGTTTTATGCCGTTTAGTGACCTCTATTGCTGAATGTATAGAGTCACACTCCATATATGTATGTCCTGATTCTAGACGCTTAAGTTCAATTTTTACTAAATTACTGGCAACATGTAAGACGTGTAGTAATACTGCAGCTACTTGCTGATTTCGATTTTGGCCACCACAAGTATCGCAAAATAAAAATATTTCCTTTACCGTGGCAGGCAGACTTAGAAGAAACTTATACAAGATTGAGCCTATTTCGCTGCTTCCACGTTTGCCTTGGAGTTCGTTCCACGTGAAGCAATGCGCTTCTTCCACATCTCCAACATAAATAGTTAAATTATACACGCATATTTTTTTCATTAAATACGGTAATGAGTTTTACCTGTCCAAGTTTTATACAAATTTTTAGATAATGATATTTTAATTTTTGCAAAGCCCGCCTGCTCTAAGTTGGGCAAATATTAAATCATTTTTCAAAAAGGCCAGTGAAAAATAATGTGATATATGCAAAAAACGGGGTTTTTCCAAAAACTGTACTTAATGAGTTTTACCTGTCACCCCACGAGTTGTTGGAAAATATGGTTTACATAGCGTACAAATACTGCCGGCGAATTGCAAAAGCCAAACGGTGCTTTATTGAATTCGAAAAGGCCTTCTTTTGTCGTAAATGCTGTGTACTTTTTGCTGTGTTCTTCGACCTCCACATGAAAAAACCCATTCTTGAGGTCCATCACCGAAAAAAATTTAGCATTCTGCATCTTCTCAAGCACCTCATCAACTATTGGGACTGGGAATCGATCTTTCAGAACAAGGGAATTTAGTTTACGGAAATCTACACAAAGTCTGTAACTACCGCATTTCTTTTTGGCTAGTACAACTTTACTCGCGACATTAGAGCATGATTTTCTGATTATACCCTGGCGAAGCCATTCATCTACCTGATTTCGTATAAATTCTCTTTCAGTCGCTGATACCCTACTGGGGCTTTCACGAAAATCTATTGTATTACCATTGGGTGCAATAGACAGCTTAATAGGGGAATCTTTTGGACTACTCACCGGCTTATAATTGTTCAATAAATTCATAACAGCTGCTTTATATTTCGGTTCAACATCTATTTCTAATTGGTCACACACTACGTTTAAAATATTATAATCAGTTTCACCTTCGTCCGCTTTTCCGTCTGCTTTAGAAAACTTGTAGGTGCCAGCATCCAAAGTGACTCTAAAATTTTGCAAAAAATCATAGCCAATAATTACGTCTACGTTCAATTTAGCATCTTCAACAACCAAAAATGTATGTGTGGTGTTCAATCCATCGACTTCAACGTGTGCCACAATTTCACCCAGTACCGAAGTAGCCACGTTACCCAAACCAAAAAGTTTTACCACACACGTTCGCAACTGCTGATTATCAAAAATAGATTCATATTTTTTCTTGCGCATAAGTGAAACGTCCGCGCCAGTATCGATCAAACAAGGCGTAGTGACACCATTTATTTTAATATTTTCGCTACGAGTTTTATTTACCACCATATTGACAATCTGTTTCGAATTGCACTGCTTTGCCATATGCCCTACCCCATTGCATTTAAAGCATTTTGTTTCTTCCTTACAATCTGCTCTTTTATGCTGAGTAGAACCACAATTATAGCAATGCTGTTGCTTACGATCCGGCCTAATGTCTTTTTCTATTGGTTCGCGCGTATGTGTTTGCATATTTTGCCTGCGTTTGTGTGATGGGCCATCTTTTAACATTGTTTCAATCAATTCGTATTTTTTTCTTAACTCCCTGAATGTTATTGCGCTATATAAAGGAAACTTTAAATCATCTCGTACATCTATGCCATCCACTATGTACCTAATGACAGACTCTTCTTCAATATCACCAAGCCACGCAATTTTTCGCATTTCCAGCACATAATCATGAAAAATCTCATTCGTTCGTTTTTTTCTACAGCGCAACTGCTTATGTACTTCAGCACTACTCAACTTCTGCTCGAATTCTTCTCGTAATACTACGCACAACGATGCGTAGTCATAAACAGTGATAGTATCCAAAAACAATTTAGCTGTCCCTACCATTTTATTACGAGCATTTACATATTTTTGTTTCTCATTTAATTCATATGCGTCTGCATTTTGATCAAAATTGCGTAGCCATTGATTTACAGGAATCGACTTACCATCAAAATCTGGTATTACCTTAGAAAAATTTTCAATACTAACTTTGTTTTTATACCCAGCTGTACTTGTACACAGGGTATTATAACTTTGTTAGGATAACGGTTGGTTGTACAGGTATAAAGGAATCGAGATAGATATAGACTTCCATATATCAATATGATCAGGATCGAAAAAAAATTTGATTGAGCCATGTCCGTCCGTCCGTCCGTCCGTCTGTCCGTTAACACGATAACTTGAGCAAATATTGAGATATCTTCACCAAATTTGGCATGCGTACTTATTTGGGTTCAGAATAGATTGCTATTGAAAATGGGTAAAATCGGACCATAACCACGCCCCTTTTTCTATATCGAAAATTTCGAAAAACGTATAAAATGGGTTAATTCAATATTAGAAGCAGCTACAATGATAAAATTTGCAATATGTATTGATTTAGATGTTCTAAGGTCGATTTTATAAAAAATTTTGAAAAGGGGGCGTGGTACCGCCCACGTATATTTGAAGAAATTTTAAAATTTTGACTCTTAATAACTTCAGAACAGTTTATGCTAGTATAACGAAATTTCGTAGAGGACATACTATTGTTGTGCTAAATTCAGCTATAGAAAATAAACGAAATCGCTTCGCGACCACGCCTACTTTTTCATAAAAGTTATATTGAAAGGAGGTGGAAATATTGAAAAGTCCATATCTAATTAACTGATTTCGCTATAATAATATAATTTGGTACATACATCAACTTTCATATTCTTTACATAATTTTTTCAAAATTTTGGAAAGTGGGCGTGGCACCGCCCACTTATGAGTCAAGCAATTTTTAAATTCGACTGCTAACAACTTCAGAACGGTGTGAGATAGATTTACGAAACTAGGCATGTTATGTTTATGTAGAGTACTACCACAGAAAATAAGAAAAATCGGTGAACGATCACGCCCACTTTATGTGCACAGCTGGGTATGTAATATTCGGTTTCACCCGAACTTAGACTTCCTTACTTGTTATTATGATCTTTATCATCTTTTCCCATTTTCTCAGCGAATATTTTGATTAATTGTGACAGCTCACTCGAGCGCACGTACTCGTTGCATTCATCCGATTCGAAGCTAACGTTTACTTCTTGTTGGCTGCCCATCGTTCCTCTGCCTGCGCCGCTCATCGCGTTGTGTGCTGCAAACGTCGCTGCCTTCGTGATACTGCTTTTGTTTGTTTGTTCGTTGTCCATCATTTCTCTGCCTTCGATGCTGCTTGCTCTGTTCGCGAGAATTTCGTATTCATTTTTGGGCTGCGATTACCATTCAATTATTTTGCCATGGCCCCGTCATCGGTATGTACCTCTTGTTTCTTGTTCGCCTTTGACTTTGCGCTCTGTCGGCGTTGCTTTTTCTTTTGCGTGCGCAGCATGATGTCTCAAAATTATTTTTCTTACTTACATATGTACGTCGATTTGCGCACTGGTTGAGCCCCCATGTAAATCAAAGAGTTTGATTTATAGTCGATAATTTAATGATGAGAATTCAAATGTAGTACAAAGTAAATAAAAGCGAGAATACAAGTTTAATATTTTTAGAATATTTAGTTGAATAATGTAATGAACGAAAGTTTAGTTAAAACGGCTGCTACTGCTGATACTCGGCTGACGACTGCCACTGACTCGTTGGTCTTCTTCGTTACTCTTTCACGGAGTAGGGTTGCCGCCTTGCGATGCATGAACTAGGATGCCAGATTACATGTATACAAAAATGGTTTTCTCCAATTTTCTTGTTATTCGAGATATTAAAAGTTTTCTGTTGACACAAGTTTGTATGTTTATATGGGAATAAGGAGTTTCACCGTTAGCGTTTTAAGCAGAACACGTATTTCCCCACACATTTTCATGCCTAAGTTAAAAAAAAAAATAAAGTTGGAGTAACACAACTTGTGCTTCAAAGAACTCATATTATAATACAGCTCACACGTCTAAATTAAAGAAACCTGGCTTGGCAAGTAACCTTAATCACAATTTGTAAATAAATTAACCGGAAAATAATGGATCAACTAAATTTTGGATGGAACAGAATCAAATTCAACCAGATATAGGTGTTTTTTTTTAACTAAAATTGGAATGCAATATCTAAACTCACTTTTTTTTAAATGCGCACTTTATTTTTGGTTCTGAACTCAGATTCTTCGTCACAAAGGATCATATTTTACTGCTGAATGTTTACATTTGCAACGTTTTTGCACTAATTAAAAAAAAATCCATTTTGAAAAAAAAGCACGTTTAGTTTTATACTAAAAATTAATTTTTTAAAACCTCTAGTTCCAAAAAAAAAACACTAATCGATTACACAAGCTTCAGTTAATGTAATGGAAAAAGCAGAATAATACAATTTTATATCCTTCTCTTACACCAACTATTTCAAATACACATTCAAATTTCTCACTTTGAAAAAAATTATTTTTTGGAAAATTTGACATGTTTGCGTATGGATAACTCCCAACTGAAAAAAATAGAAAGCTGAAAATTGGGCCAGAAGTGTAGAATTTTATAGGGAACAATACCGGGTTTTTAATTTTTTTGAAAAACTCATTATTTCTAAACTGAATTTTGAGCACGCTCGGCTCCAGTGTGCGCCGTCTATTGGAAATACAGGAAACAGCATTTTAAGTCACATTCCTATTCCTATTCCTGTTTATCCCTATCCCTATCCCTAACCGTATTCCTATTCCTATTTCTATTTCTATTTCTATTTCTATCCCTATCCCTATCCCTATCCCTATCCGTATCCCTATCCCTATCCCTATCCCTATCCCTATCCCTATCCCTATCCCTATCCCTATCCCTATCCCTATCCCTATCCCTATAACTATCCCTATCCCTATCCCTATCCCTATCCCTATCCCTATCCCTATCCCTATCCCTATCCCTATCCCTATCCCTATCCCTATCCCTATCCCTATCCCTATCCCTATCCCTATCCCTATCCCTATCCCTATCCCTATCCCTATCCCAAATTTTTTTCACTTAATTCCTAAATCAAAATATTCACATCATATTTGTAGTATCTACACTAAAACGAGTCATTTTTGGAATCTTAACCCATTAACGGTCATGAATTAACACTTTGGTCACCAATTGTTTTTTTTAAGATCTATAACCAAATTATTTAAATCACCATTTGTATGTACAACAAGTAAGGAAGTCTAAGTTCGGGTAAGCAGAACATTAAATACCCAGTGTATGGAAACAATAGTAGTACCTATAAGTTATATATTTTCTATATATATTATAATTTGGGAAAAACGAACTCAATAAATTTATTAGTTAGTTTATAAAATTAATATTTATTTATGCTACGGTATAACATATATGTACATTGTTCGTGTGCCCTCAAAATATTACTTATAGTTGAATGCATTTCTTACTTCTAATATACTTACGCCCAACTTGTGACAAAGTTTTAAATTGAAAAAAATACGTTTGGGCCAGTTTTTCGAAATTCAAATTATTTTCAAAGTTATAGCTATCACCACTTTTCGAAATTCCCTACTTTTTGATGTAAATAACTTCCGCTCATTTAAGTGCCAAAAAATTTTTTTTTGCTAATAGTAACTAATGCAATGCCCAACATCATACAAAAGCGCCATCTCGCCACGATGGAGAAGTTAAAAATTGCGAATAATGTTTGCAAAAAAAATTTTTTTTGCAAAAATTGGAAATGTCCTTTTGTAGAAGTACCATCTTTTATATATATTTCAAAAATTAGCAAAATCGGTTTGATCAATCGTGAGAAAATCATCCAAAAGTGAAATTCCTAAAACTGTTGATAGATATAACTTTCAAAATAATTCGAATTTTGAAAAATTGTATACGTATTTTTGTTTAATCGTTCTGAGCCATACTACCCACTTTCAATAAAATACATGGCCGTCGAAATAATTATAGGTGGCTCACTTAACAAAATTAACTCATCTTTTAAGACTCGTTAATAGTAGACAATTCCTTACAAATTTAACTACCAAATTATACTATAATTATACTATTTTAGTTATTTACCTTACCGAATTATGTCAATTTATGTGATTTTCGAAATTTTCCATATTGAAAGTGGACGTGATTGGGAAGCGATTTCGATTAATTTCAACAGGTATACTTCCTATAACTCTAGTATACCTTGTGCCGAATTTCACGATTCTACCGTAATCAGTTTAAAATTTACGACCAGTCTTTTAGACAGGGATTTTATCCAATTTCATCACGTATACTCCCAACAGTACTAGTATGATTTGTGCCAAATTTCATCGTTCTACCATAATTTGTTTAAAAGTTACGACCAGTCGAATTTTCAAAAATGCCTCCCTTGAAATGGGGCGGTACCACGCCCACTTTTTATAATTTAACAGAAAATCATAATAGAATGATAAGAGAGATTCACCTATGAAATTAGGTAGGTTCAAGTGGCTGCCGCAGAGGCACACTTAGGCCAGTTTTGAAGGCCCGTTGTGATACCACCAACACAAGGAAAGTCAGCCCCGGGACCCAGCCATATGGAAAATCCCTGAGTTGTTGGGATTTTCCACATAGCAGAATCCCGGGACTGACACTCCTAAACCGACACCGTTACTCCTCCTCGAACCACTTAGATGACTTTATGAAGCCCATCAAGTCCTTTATGTCCAGTTCCGCGATCTGGCTTAGACTATCTAGGAACGGAACTCCCAAAAAGCGCGTTCTCACGCCGCTTAAAGCCGGACAGTTGCAGATGAGGTGCTCCACCGTTTCCTCCTCCTCATCATCTTTGCAACTCCTGCAGCATCGTCGGTAGGGCACACTTAGCCTTTCTGCATGCCTACCAATGAGGCAGTGGCCGGTTAATGCCCCTATCAATATGCAGATTTCCCTCCTAGTTAGGGCATAAATGCGTCTAGACCTTTTAAGATCCCATTTTGGCCAGGTTTGTTTCGATATCCGACACCCTGGGGATTGCAGCCATCTTTCGTTGGCTTGACGGAGTGTGTGCTCCTTCAGCATTAGTTTGCATGTGGCAAACGGCATACCTAAGCGCTCTTTATCCCGAAGAACCTGCTTGGTCGTGCCCTGCCTGGCAAGCTCGTCTGCCTTACAGTTTCCCTCAATGTCCCTATGTCCCGGGACCCATATGAGGTTTACGCGGTTCTGTTGGGCCATCTCCTGAAGAGATCGACGACAGCTGAGCGTCAGTTCAGAGTTGAACGTGTATGAGCCAAGGGATTTGATTGCCGCCTGGCTATCGCTGAAAATAGTGATATCTCCTCCGATAACACGTTTGCTTAACCAGGCCGCGGCGTCCCGGATTGCCGAGACTTCCGCCTGGAAGACGCTACAATGATCAGGTAGTCTGAAGGAGAGTTCAAGGTCCAAATCCCTTGAATAAACCCCTCCTCCAACTCTGCCGTCCAACTTCGAGCCGTCGGTGTATATGGAAGTGCCACCATTTGTTTCGGGACACCAATCCGTCCTCTCCCAGTCTACTCTGCTGGGAATGTTTATTTTGAAGCAGCTATCCCCGACTGTAGTGGTCGCACAACGATCTGTGCTTAGAGGGAGAAAGCTGTAAGATTCCAGAATACTGGAGTGCCCAATAGTACCCGCACCCCAACTGGAGGTTTCTCTTAGGCGCAGAGCTGATGCCGCCGCTGACCGAAACCCTTCCAGATCAAGTGGCAAAATGCCCAGAATGGCCTGGAGGGCTTCGTTGGGCGTTGTCCTTAGCGCACCGCTTATACAGATCATATTGGATCTATGGACTTTCCGCAACAGATTCAGGTATGTTGTCTTGCTCAGTGCCGGCCACCATACGACGACTCCATACAGCATGATTGGGCGAATGATGGCCGTGTAGATCCAACTGCATACTCTAGGGCTGAGCCCCCATTTTTTGCCAATGGCTCTTTTGCATGTGTAAAGAGCGATGCAAGCTTTCTTCTGGCGCTGAAGAACATTCTCCTTCCAATTCAGTTTCCTGTCCAGAACTATGCCTAGAAACTTGGCCTTATCCGACAAGCCCAGGCGCGTGCCATCTAGTTCTGGTAGGCTTAGTGGCGGTATTTTGTACCGGTTGGTGAAGAGGACAAGTTCCACTTTCCCCGGGTTGATACTAAGTCCGCAGCGAGAGGACCACCTCGAAACCTCTCGCAGTGCTACTTGCATCAGGTCACACAGAGTTTGTGGGAACTTGCCTCTGAATGCAATAGCTAAATCGTCTGCGTATGCCACTATCTTCCCGCCCCCCCAGCTTGTGTCACGTAGCAACGAGTTGACTGTGAGGTTCCATAAAAGCGGGGAAAGAACACCACCCTGGGGCGTTCCCCTTGTGACATAGCGTGATAACTCGACCGTACCAAGTGAAGAAGCTATTTTCCTTCCTCTTAGAAGTTGGTCAATTAAACCAGTTAGAGGTCTATCTACGCCCAGATTAGTTAGAGCGGAGTTGATCGCCTCCGGGCTTATATTGTTGAAAGCCCCCTCAATATCTAAGAAGGCCACGAGACAGTAGTCCTTTTCACACAGCGATTTCTCAATGACAGATACTAGGCTGTGCAGAGCAGTTTCTGTTGATTTACTCTTGGTGTATGCATGCTGATAGCTAGAGATAAGGTTGCTATCAATAGTCGTTGAAAGGTAGTCGCTTAGTATCCTCTCAAAGGTTTTGAGTACAAAGGACGAGAGACTGATCGGTCTGTAATCTTTTGGCTCGTAGTGGGATGCCTTCCCAGCCTTAGGGATAAACACTACCGTGGCGCTTCTCCAGGAGCCCGGAATGTGGTTGAGAGCCAGGCAGGCTGTGAAGAGAAATACCAGCCATTTAGCTGATGTCTCCAACGTGTTTATAAGTTGCGCGGGGATAATCCCGTCTGGCCCGGCAGCCTTATACGGTTCAAAGCTCTTAACTGCCCACCTTACTCTTTCCTCAGTGATGGGTATATTTACTGCCAGGTTTGTTGCAGGTGCTAGTGGTGCATCATGCAGATTCCCCGGAAAATGTGTATTCAAGAGCAGCTCAAGGGTTTCCTCTTCCGTGCTGGTCCAGGATCCGTCAGGCTTTCGCAAATAGCTGATGGTTGTTTGACTTTTCGAGAGGACTCGTCTAAGTCTCGCTGTGTCGTCGACCTTTTCGACGCCAGTGCAGAAATTTCTCCACGAGGTTCTCTTCGCCTGTCTCAGAGCTTTTTTGTAGGCCCTTAGTTTAGCTTTATATTCATGCCAATGAGGCTCAGAGCCGAAGCTCTTGGCCTTGTTAAATTGTTTCCGGCATGATATTCGGAGCGAGTCCAAATCGTAGGACCACCAATGTGGCCTGTGTTTACCGCGTGGTTTGGCACTGGACAAGCCTGTCCTAGAGCATTTGAGAGCGCCGATGTAAATGTAGTAACAAGATCCTCCAGCTCCTCTACTGATGAGGGGGCTTGTGAGGGCAGTACTGGTAGGTCTCTGTCTAATATTTCATTGTGTAACTGCCAATCAGTGTTACGTGGATTGCGCTTCATGATTGGTTGTTCTACAATAAAGTCTAAAACCATTTCTATGTAACGGTGGTCGGAGAAAGAATGTTCTTCCAGAACCCGCCATTTTCTGACCCACTCATAAGCGCCTTCACTACAGATAGTGAGGTCTATGACCTCCCTGCGGGTCTTAGTGATAAAAGTAGGCTCATTACCCACGTTGCAAATCACCAGGTTGGTTGTTAAGAGGTAATCAAACAGAGACTCGCCCCTGGCATTGATGTCGGAGCTCCCCCATTGGACATGGTGAGCATTAGCGTCCGCTCCAATAATAAGATTACCCGTGCAGAAATTTGACACCAGGTCTTTCACCTCCGTTTGTGGTGGGGGTTCTTCGGCGTCGTAGGGCATATAGACCGACGCCACCGTCAGGCGGGTGCTGTCGACCGTTAGACTGATAGCGGTAATATCACCATTGGTGTAGTTAGGTAGGAGAAAGGAGTTCAACTCAGACTTGACCAAAATACACGTTCTGACTTTGCTCTCCTCGCTGGCTCGAATGAGCTTGAAGCCCTTAGTCCCCAATCCGCAGATTCTCGAGCTATTGACCCAGGGTTCTTGGATGAGGACCACATCCACGTCGCCTTTAGAAAGACGACTACTTAAAGCAGCCGAAGCCACTTTAGATTTGTGCAAATTAATCTGAAGCACCACCAACATGAGAGCGCACAGACTTCCCTGCCGTCCCCATATCGTCGAGGTTTGCTCCATCCCGGAGGTTGCCTATCAACGACGAGTTGTTCCGATTAACTGCCCGATGTGGCGTTGCAGGAGTCCTGCTGCCTGTAGCGTTAGATGTTAGTCGCTCAGCGTTGGCTGCTACCACCGTGACGTCGAGGACTTCCTCGTCCTGTAGGCTGTCCTCCATCTCCGAGTTGTTCACAGCACTATCGCCAAGAGACGTGGCGGATAACATGCTTTCCGCATCGGAATCCTCCGCTTCCTCTTCTGGTAATAAGTTTTCCGGTTCCCCCGGAGCAGCCGAGAAGGCAGCGCGCTGAGCATCACCACGATATACGTGGATAACGATCTGGCCTACGCTGTAGTGTACTAGGCCATTGCACCTTTTGAGGGGCTCGATTGACTCTTTATTCATGGTGAACACCACCTGTCTGTCGGGCCCTACCGCATCCCCGACCAGATTGACACTCCAGTCATGCGTTGGGAGGGACGGGTTCATTAGCCGTAGCATCCCGAGTATTCTCTCGGGTTCGTCAGGGATGGCCGGAATCCACGCCCTTGCCCTTGGACGAGCTGGAATGTCCTTCCAGTCGACGACCTCTATCTTTGCGCCCTGGTAGACTTCACCCAGTTTAGCAGCTGCTGCCTTGTACAGTGCTACGGTTTTTGCATCCTCGCATGCGAGTAATTTAATTTGACCCTGGTGCCAACCCGCATCCGTTACTCGTGCCGAACTACCCGGAAACTCCGGAGCAACGTTGAGAAGAATGTTGCCGAGTTCATTTCGCACGTAACGCCACCGGTCCTTGGGGATGGCCAGACGGTCATTGCCTCGGTCAAGGACGCCTATAAGGATCCTGTCCTTGGTTACCTCAGCAAAGCTTAGTTTGCCCGCTCCAGAGGTATTCTGATGCCGCTTGGGAGGGGGAATAAACTCCAGATCCGATCTCTGGCGCTTGAAAGGGTTAACTTTTAACCTCTTTGGCATGTACGAATTTTGGAAATCCGGTATCACAGCTTTCGCTAGCTCTACAGATTTACTGGAATTCGGCGACAGTGATTCCTGCGGTACCCCTTCATACCTCTTCAGGATCTTTGCAGCCAATCTTTTCTCGTGGTATGTGAAGCGGCGGGGAGATGTCTCCCTGGAGTGCGGACCCGTAGTTGCCATCGCGGTCGCTCTCCTTGCCGACATCTCAGTTGCAGCTTCCTTCTCCTTCGAAACTCCGAGGCCAGGTCGTGAGACCGCTGCCACAGACGTAAAGATACTGGTTTTGATATCAGCGGTTGATGGGAGTTTAGCATCCGCCGTTGTCCGCTTAGCTGCGTTGGCAACCGCACTGGTGCTAGCTCCCATCAAGTCAATCTTATTCGATAGAGGGTTGGTTGACCGACTCGTAGTTGCCATCGCTGTCGATCCCCCCCTTGATTGTGGAACGGAGGTTGTCCTCCGGCGTTGTTGTTGCTTCCTCGCCTGCTCCTCCATAGCTCTCCTTTGCTGAGGAGTGAAATTTGGCGTTGTTTGTTTTTTAGATTTTTCGTTTTTATTCAGGTTATTCGAGTTCATCTTGTTCGTACGACCCATCGCCGGACAAGGCCAGCTTAGGGTCAAGGGAAGAGTAGGGGAAAAAGTGTCGTCCGCCGCGGCAGAGCCCCGTACCGCGGTAAGGCCATGCTTACTCTCTGAGGCGACCCGGTGTCAGAGAGGCTCCGTTCAAATACAGCCACGATTTGCCTCCCGGCTGCAAACGTCCAATGGGCACGGTTTCGCATAACACCCTGGATTGGGAGGGGGAAGATCTTTGTCGTCGCGCCAGAGAGGCTAGGCTGCTCTCGTGATGAAGTGCCGTACGGAGCTATGATCACAAGGGCAGCGTAGCCCTGTGGCTATCGACTTAAGCCCTCGTACCACGGCAAGGTATCCACCCTTCACGAGGGGATTCACCTATGAAATTATATCATTTTATCAATTTCAGCTACCGATATATGTCAGTTTATGTGATTTTCGAAATTTTCGATACCGACAAAAGGGTCGTGGTTATAATCCCGAGTAATCTGTATACCAAATTTCATGCAAATTCCTCAATTTTTACTCAAGTTATGTTAATTTGTATGATTTTCGAAATTTACGATCTCGAAAAAGGGGGCGTGGTTATCATCCGATTTCCGATTTTTCAAGAGCAACCTACCTGGGCCGATGCTGCAGGAGTTGCAAAGAGGAAGAGGAAGAGGAAACGGTGGAGCACCTCATCTGCAACTGCCCGGCCTTAAGCGGAGCGAGAAGGCGCTCTCTGGGAGTTCCCTTCCTGGTTAGCTTAAGCCAGATCGCGGAGCTAGACATAAAGGACTTGATGGCCTTCATCAAGTTATCAAAATGGTTCGAGGAGGGGTAGCGGTGTCGGTTAGGAGTGTCAGTCCCGGGTTTCGGCTATATGGAGAGTCCCGACAGCACTGGGATGACTAGTGTTTGGTGGTAACACAACGGGACTTTTATTACTGGCCTAGGTGTGCCTTTGCGGCAGCCACTTCTACCTACCTATCTACCTACCTACCTGGGCCAAAAAGTAACCTGTATATAAAATTTCATGCAAATATCTTAATTTTTACTCAAGTCATCGTGTACAAAGACGGACGGACATGCCTGAATAGACTCCTCTTTTCAACCGAAGAACTTGTTACGTGCTGGCTGCCGGTTGACCTAACAATGGCTCGCGCGACTAGTCAACCCCATGTTGCATGCCCCGGGAGTCTTGCAGGTATGCTTGCCTACTGCGCGAACTAGCTCGCCGGACTGTGGGGTGGATCTTTGACCCCGAGGCATACCCACCGCACCATACAAGAAAAAAAATCATACCTGGCTCTTCACTTCGCAGTGGGGCACTCGGCCCGCACCCCCTCCAGGTTCCCCGCTCCTCGGCCATAGGTGTTGTTATGGCCGGCCACTCTATACCCACCCTACCATGGTCGACCGTGGCAAATGTTTTGTGTCGACCCCAATTAAAACCCCCTTTTGTTACACCCTTACACTTTCCCCCTCCCTGTCATCGTCCAGTCCGTCTGTCCACACCACATCTGAAAGAAAGAATCACTTATTTATAATGGAAATTATAAAGCCATATTATTTATTACAATCGAAAATATCAAAAATGTGTATGTATGTTTGTGTACATGGTACTACGTGTATGTGTGTGTTGCTATAAAACTATGATAACAATTATTATACAAGGTGGGCGTTACGCCTTCCAAATTCAAGTCGGGGACCCACCACTTTGGTCCTTATATATATATCTAAAAGAATTAATAAACCAAATAGATCAGCGACCTGACATTTTGGTCTTTATATGCTCTTCGCGAGCTTTCTTAAACTTTAACCGTCCTTATATGGACTTACAACAGTAATGCTAGCGTCTTAAACTAAACTCATGAATTTGACTAAGTCATAAATATATATATATATATGTGTGTGTTTGCCAACCGCAATTAGATTTCATATACTATACGCGTATATGTATGTGTGGGTTGTCGACTATCCAAGAGTGTGCATGCAGGAGAGAGTCGGGGCTGAGACTCGGTGAGCCCACTTATAGGGGTGGAAATATCGACTCCCACTTAGCTCAGTCCGACCCACTTACACCCCCATGCACGCCCTTCAAGCGTCAAAAAAAAAATGTTACAAAGTTAAGTTGGCTTGAACCAGCCTATAAAAATGAATGGAAAACAATTCAAATGAAAATTTATGACTTATTATCTGGCCACACAAGTGGAAGGCTTCAGTTACCCCCCCCTCCGGATATCAAAAAACAAATTGGTAACTTCCTAACCCCGCCCTGGCCTACAAGACGTCTTGTTATAAGGGTGGTGGAAAGGGACCTACTACCGCGGGTGCAACTTATCTCATGCACTTAGGTACGGCTGAGTATTTCGCCGATCATGGAGTAAGGAGGCCGTCGACTTGGGACCTAACAGAGCATGTCTCCTTCATACATAGTGATTACTCATTACAATCTGAATTTTCATTTTTAATAATTTTTTTTTTCTTTTAAGCCTTTGAGCTGAGATCGAACAAAAAAAACCGTTTGAATTGCGCCACTTATCGAGTGCGCAGGGGTCTTACTACCCTACCCTGAAGGGGTCACGACATAAGTGGTCCTGGCCGGCCGTCCCGGCTCAGGTCTAAATTCCTTAGCTAATTCCCACTACACACTACACTTATAACTAGAAACCTGGCCTTGGGCTGCTCCTTTGTGGTGGTGATTGTGGTGATGGCGCTGGTTGTTGTAGTTGTAGTTGTTGTTGTTGTTGGTGGTGGTGGTGGCACTCCACTTGATAGGTGCTTGTTGGTGTTGGCTCACGGGGATATACCGCCTCGGCTGTGCTGCTTAGCCTACACTGCGGTTGTTCTCTCCCCACCTTCACGAAAAATTACTGGGCTTGGTTGGTATCCGGTACCAGTGGTGTTGTGTTGTGGAAAGTTTTGCTACTTGCCGCGGTTGTGGCAACAGCAATCCTGTTACCGTCCTTAAGTTGCACGTGTGTGTGACACCAGGGACGACGTTTGGTCACTTACGGCGCGCTGGCAATAACCAGCGTGCAAAAGCTGTGTGGTACTGCTTGGGGATTCCCTTTCCTACACACAAAGAGAATTATTAGACCTAGTTTTATCCCATTTTCCTCTTAGTCAACTTACCCACGAAAATTCCTATTCCGACACCCGTAGTCCTTGCAGGTGTATTCCCTCAAGGACAGGTTCTGTGATGGGGGCCCAAATATTATGGGACGTATATTCCTGTAGCACTCCCCGATGGAGTGCTAGCACAATTGTTTGTCCAGATTGCATCCACTTCTGGATGCATAGAACTTTAACACCACTAAAAATTTTTTTTTTTCTTTTATTTTACCGGTTGCTGGTTGCTGCTTCTGCTCTCTGCTGCTGTTGGTGTTGAAAAGGCCGGAAACCGGAATTCCTGAAGTTGGCTGCATTTTCTTTTCTTCTGACGTTTGCTTGCTGACGTGGCATGACGTTTGAAGGAAGTGTTTTGAAGTGGGGTTGCCAGATCGCGTATTTTACTTGTTGCAGTACTGGGTAGCCGTAACATTACCGTAACAGGGCGAGCGCTGCAGCTAGTCTCGGGTTAGCTAGGCGCTCGAAAGACCGGTCATCCTTTCTTATCGTCGCATGTCTTTAGCGTGGTAGATTCCTACCGAGCGTCCATTTGAGTCGCCGAGCTCGTACAACGCGTTTCCTTTGACCGCTAATACCATTGACCGGAGATACTTCGGCGCGAGCTTTGCGTTGAATCCCTCCGCCGCATTACTCAGTTTGAAATTCCTTCTGTAGACGATCTCGCCATCTCTGTATCTGACCGGCTGGGCTCTTGTGTTGTAGCTTTGTTGCCCCTTCCTGAAGGCTTCCTCTAAATTTCGGATCAATTTCTCTCTTATCAACGACACCCGATCCCTATCGTGCAGCACCCCTATATCCCCTTCTTGCAACGCCTCTATTCGTCTCAAAGTTTCGTACGCGTCGCCATGCTGGATCATCGCCTGCGCAAATACCGCTCTATAGAGCTCGAGCCCGATCGCCTCGTGTACTGCACTTCGAAGGGCGAACGCTGCATGCGATACATGTTGGTCCCAGAGACTCTGATCTAGTCCCGCGACATACGTCCTCAGCTTTGCGAGCAGCGACCGATTGACCCTCTCGGACGCATTCGCTTGAGGCGCGTATGCCGCGGTCCTGACGTGCTTTATTCCGTACGTTTTCAGCAGTCCTGCAAACGAGTCCGCCATAAATTGCCTGCCGTTGTCCGAATGTAATGTTTCCGGTACCCCGAAGACATGAAATATGTCCGTTTCCAGATAGTTAATGACATCCGACACCAAGGCTTGCCGCATGGGTTTCAGGAAGACGAATTTAGTCAGGTGATCGAGCGCAACAAATATGACCGTGTTTCCAGTTCGGGAGCGTGGGTATGGACCGCAAAAGTCGACGTACAGCCGTTGGAATGGTCTTTCTGATGTGAAGCGATCGGTCATGGGAGGCCTCGATGACGCGTTCGGCGCCTTGGAACATTTGCACAGCTCACATCTCGCAACAAAATCCCTTACTGCGCTTGTCATACCTGGCCAGAAACATTTGCCCCTCAGCCTGTACATTGTTTACGATCACCGTGTGCCTGTTCTAGCAACTGCTGCCTCATCCCCTCCGGAATCCAAACCCTCCATACCGCTTCTTCGGTATCTTCCATGCTTCTGGGCCGCACCCTTTTGTAAACAACGCCGTCGACCACCCGCAAATCCGGCAACCGACCTACATTCTGTTCGATCTGACGCGCAAGTGACGTGTATGCTTCACTGGTAAATTCTGGCGATGTGAAATCTATCTCTGCAACTGCCTCTGGGACGCCCACCTCGTCCATATGCATGCGGCTCAAAGTGTCTGGAACGATGTTCTGTGCGCCCTTTCTATGTTCGATTTTGAAGTCGAAACCCTGTAACTTTAAGCTCCACCTAGCCAACCGTCCGGAGAGGTCCTTCTGCCCCATGAGCCACTTAAGGCTCATGTGGTCAGTGATTATTGTGAAGGGCAAGCCCTCCACATACGCGCGAAATTTTTTCACGCTCACGACCGCTGCCAGACACTCCAACTCTGTGATGGTGTAGTTGCGCTGGGCAGAGTTAAGCTTTTGGGACATAAACGCAATGGGCCTCTCATTGCCGTCGTCATCCTTCTGAAATAGCACGCTGCCTATCCCTTGAGTGGACGCGTCACACTGAACATAGAAATGTTTAGAGAAATCAGGGTTTACTAATACATCGGCCGAGGTGAGCGCCCGTTTCAGCTCCTCGAACGCTGTTACCGCCTCTGGTGTCATGGTGAAAATCTTAGCCTTGCGCAGGCACTCTGTCATGGGCGCCGCGATCGTAGCGAAATTTGGTATAAATCGCCGGTACCATCCACACATGCCCAAAAATCGCCGCAGCTGTCGAATGGTGGCTGGTATCGGGAATTCAACAATGGATCGTACCTTCTCGGGATCGGTTTTAAGCTCTCCCTGCCCTACAATAAACCCCAAATATTTCAACTCCTTTTGACAAAATTTCGATTTATTTAGATTGATCGTAAGCCCTGCATTGGCGAGACATTCGGCTACCTCCGCTAGGTGAGCCAGATGTGTCTCAAAGTCCGGGGAGCACACGAGGAGGTCGTCGATGTATACAAAAACGTTTTCCCTTAAGCGCGAGGGGATGACCTTATCCATTAATCTGCATAACCGCTGGGGCGCGTTGCATAATCCGAAGGACATTACTTTAAATTGATATAACGGCCGCCCTGGGACCGTGAATGCCGTCTTTTCGCGCGAGGATTGCTCCAGCGGTATCTGCCAGAATGCGTCTTTAAGGTCAATCTCCGCTATAAAGTGTGTCTCTCTCAAGCGCGTCAGGATCCCTTCAATATGCGGCGTCGGGTAAGCATCTTTCTTAGTGCGGTCGTTCAACTTTCTCATGTCCACGCATAGGCGCTTTTTCCCCGGTTTCTCCACGAGTACAATTGGCGAGCTCCACGCGCTGTTGCTTTCCTCAATGACGTCGAGGGCCAGCATACGGTCGATTTCTTCGTACGCGTACTTTTGCTTCACCGGTGACATGGGGTAGTGACGTTGTTTGATGGGGATCGTTTCATCCGCTACTTCGATTACATGCTCGGTGAGATGCGTTCTCCCAAGACCCAAATCGGCAAACGATGGAAACAGCTTCTTCACGCGTTCTAACTCCCGACCTTGTACGGCCGACAGCTCCCGCTGTCCCTGGGTATCCAGTTCCGAGACTACTATTGGTGCCACTCCAGAAGCATCCCAGAAATCGATGCCCAGGTACAGTTCTTGCTTTAGGCTAGGAACCAGATACAACGCCATGGGTTTTGTTTTGCCTCTCCATGTCATCTCAACGTCTATCCTGCCTACAACCGCTTGCGCCTTCCCATCCGCTGTCTTCAATCGTTCGTTTAACTTGCGTAATTTGTCCCCCATCTTTTCTTCCCAAACGCGCGCCACTGACCCCAGGCAACTGATCGACGCCCCGCTATCTAATAAACCCTGGATGCGAACCCCCTCGATGTCAACTTGTATATATGGACGCTTGTCAATGGCGTCCCGAATAACCGTCTCCTCTATCGAACGCGCTTCGCTTCGCCTCGTGCGAGTGCGCTTGCGCAGCTCCACAATCTTCCGCCAAACTATGATAACAATTATTATACAAGGTGGGCGTTACGCCTTCCAAATTCAAGTCGGGGACCCACCACTTTGGTCCTTATATATATATCTAAAAGAATTAATAAACCAAATAGATCAGCGACCTGACATTTTGGTCTTTATATGCTCTTCGCGAGCTTTCTTAAACTTTAACCGTCCTTATATGGACTTACAACAGTAATGCTAGCGTCTTAAACTAAACTCATGAATTTGACTAAGTCATAAATATATATATATATGTGTGTGTTTGCCAACCGCAATTAGATTTCATATACCATACGCGTATATGTATGTGTGGGTTGTCGACTATCCAAGAGTGTGCATGCAGGAGAGAGTCGGGGCTGTGACTCGGTGAGCCCACTTATAGGGGTGGAAATATCGACTCCCACTTAGCTCAGTCCGACCCACTTACACCCCCATGCACGCCCTTCAAGCGTCAAAAAAAAAATGTTACAAAGTTAAGTTGGCTTGAACCAGCCTATAAAAATGAATGGAAAACAATTCAAATGGAAATTTATGACTTATTATCTGGCCACACAAGTGGAAGGCTTCGGTTACCCCCCCCTCCGGATATCAAAAAACAAATTGGTAACTTCCTAACCCCGCCCTGGCCTACAAGACGTCTTGTTATAAGGGTGGTGGAAAGGGACCTACTACCGCGGGTGCAAGTTATCTCATGCACTTAGGTACGGCTGAGTATTTCGCCGATCATGGGGTAAGGAGGCCGTCGACTTGAGACCTAACAGAGCATGTCTCCTTCATACATAGTGATTACTCATTACAATCTGAATTTTCATTTTTAATAAATTTTTTTTTTCTTTTAAGCCTTTGAGCTGAGATCGAACAAAAAAAACCGTTTGAATTGCGCCACTTATCGAGTGCGCAGGGGTCTTACTACCCTACCCTGAAGGGGTCACGACATAAGTGGTCCTGGCCGGCCGTCCCGGCTCAGGTCTAAATTCCTTAGCTAATTCCCACTACACACTACACTTATAACTAGAAACCTGGCCCAAGGGCTGCTCCTTTGTGGTGGTGATTGTGGTGATGGCGCTGGTTGTTGTAGTTGTAGTTGTTGTTGTCGTGGTGGTTGTTGTTGGTGGTGGTGGTGGCACTCCACTTGATAGGTGCTTGTTGGTGCTGGCTCACGGCGATATACCGCCTCGGCTGTGCTGCTTAGCCTACACTGCGGTTGTTCTCTCCCCACCTTCACGAAAAATTACTGGGCTTGGTTGGTATCCGGTACCAGTGGTGTTGTGTTGTGGAAAGTTTTGCTACTTGCCGCGGTTGTGGCAACAGCAATTATTAGACCTAGTTTTATCCCATTTTCCTCTTAGTCAACTTACCCACGAAAATTCCTATTCCGACACCCGTAGTCCTTGCAGGTGTATTCCCTCAAGGACAGGTTCTGTGATGGGGGCCCAAATATTATGGCACGTATATTCCTGTAGCACTCCCCGATGGAGTGCTAGCACAATTGTTTGTCCAGATTGCATCCACTTCTGGATGCATAGAACTTTAACACCACTAAAAAAATTTTTTTTTCTTTTATTTTACCGGTTGCTGGTTGCTGCTTCTGCTCTCTGCTGCTGTTGGTGTTGAAAAGGCCGGAAACCGGAATTCCTGAAGTTGGCTGCATTTTCTTTTCTTCTGACGTTTGCTTGCTGACGTGGCATGACGTTTGAAGGAAGTGTTCTGAAGTGGGGTTGCCAGATCGCGTATTTTACTTGTTGCAGTACTGGGTAGCCGTAACATGACCGTAACAAACTTTCATACATGGATCTTGATTATTTTGCGCCGGTACATAGTACAGTTATGTGGACAAAATTATAATACCCCTGTACTAGTACGCTTGGTATAAAAAATGCCTCCCTTAAAAGTGGGCGGGGCCACGCCTACTTTAGAAAATTTATCAAAAAATCATTATATAATGACCATGGGGATTCACCTATAAAATTATATAATTTTACCCATTTCCGTTTGCGAATTATGTCAATTTATGTGATTATCAAAATTTTCGATATCGAAAGTGGGCATGGTTTGGGGCGATTTTATCCATTTTCATCAGGTATACTCCCAACGATACTAGTATGCTTTTTGCCAAATTCCATCGTTCTATCGTAATCAGTTTAAAAGTTACGACCAGTCAAATTTTGAAAAACGCCTCCCTTAAAAGTGGGCGGTGCCACGCCCACTATAAAAAATTTATGGAAAAATCATAAGAGAATGACCAAGGGGATTCACCTATAAAATTATATCATTTTAGCCATTTCAGCTGCCGAGATAAGTCAATTTGTGTGATTTTCGAAATTTTCGATATCGAAAGTTGGCGTGGTTGAATGGCGATTTTATCCACTTTCATCAGGTATACTTCCAACGATACTAGCATGCTTTGTGCCAAATTCCATCGTTCTATCGTAATCTGTTTAAGAGTTAAGACCAGTCAAATTTTGAAAAACGCCTCCCTTAAAAGTGGGCGGTGCCACGCCCACTATAAAAAATTTATGGAAAAATCATAAGAGAATAACCAGGGGGACTCACCTATAAAATTATATCATTTTAGCCATTTCAGCCGCCGAGATAAGTAAATTTGTGTGATTTTCGAAATTTTCGATATCGAAAAAGGGGGCGTGGTTATCATCCGATTTCGCCCATTTTCAATAGCAACCTACCTTGGCCAAAAGGTAACCTGTATACAAAATTTCATGCAAATATCTCAATTTTTACTCAAGTTATCGTGTACACAGACGGACGGACGGACGGACGGACGGACAGACGGACGGACATGTCTTAATGGACTCCTCTTTTCAACCTAGAATTTTCATATATGGAACTCTATATCTATCTCGATTATTTTGTGCCGTTACAAACAGCCGTTATGTGAACAAAGTTAATATACCCTTGTACTAGTACTAGTACACTGGGTATAAAAATAGCCAATGTGTATTATATTAACCCATTAGCGGCTATGTATTAACCCATTGATAGCATATGTTTTTTCTTTAAATTCTGAAATCAACTTATTTGAATAAGAATCGTTATGCCTCTACAAGATTTGTAAATATGTAGCCTTTACCCCATTCACTTTTTTAAACCTGAAATCAATTTATTTGCATCAGAATCGCCATAACTAATAAAAACTACGTTTTAACTCGTTAGTGAAATTTTTTCTCTTTATTCTGAAATCTTTACTAAGAACTGGTTAAATAATGTCAACCGAGTAGGACGTGTTTTTTTCGTGCTCCAAGATAATTGCAGTTTACCTCGGTTATATTGAAGATTTACCATTGTTTTTGTTTTTGCGTTGCGAGTTTCGTATTGCGGACTGTTTGTGGTGTTAATTATCTCATTAAAATTAAACTTCAAACTGAAACAAAAATAAATAAAACAAAAATAAATATACGTAACAAAAACAACATTTGAAAATCTGAGAAAATGCAGCAATCAAAAATCACAACGGTGCGAAGAAATCCACCTAGAGGTACAGCTTCTCCCCCTACTACCCCTCTCACACCTTCATCAACAACACTTACGGCGCAATTGGACGCTCTGAGAGAATCCATTGTCAAAGAGCTGCGTGAGTCCATTGTCAAAGAGCTGACTGCTGAATTGGGGAAAACAGAGGAGCGCTTAATGCAGAGATTTGGTGAGTTGGCTGCTGAGACGTCAAATTTGAAGTTGCAGATTGCAACAATAGAGAAGAGAGTGGGTGCTGTAGAGAATGCGTGCGCTGATGTTCTCATGCTCCGAAATGAGCTCATTGCAGCACAGGGCCATATCAATGCTCTTGAAGCTAACGCGGTCGCAACTGACTTGATCATCACTGGCGTCCCACAGAGAGCAGGTGAGTGTTTACCAGAGCTGCTCTTGAAAATATGTAGCACAATTGAGCACAAAGCACCACCATTACGCGATGCGTTCCGACTACAGAACAGTGGGATTAAGAACAACAACACACATAACAAGCCAAATAATTCCCCTCCCATTGTTATTAAACTTTTCTCTGCACCTGACCGTAACCAATTGTTGAAGTCTGTTGCTGCTTTTCGCAAAGCTAAAAAGAGATCAATGGCGCTCTCTGACATAGGTTTGCCGGGATATGGGTCAGTGAACATTCACGAAAGTCTGCCAAGGAGACTGCGAGGGGTAATGACACATGCATCTCTGCTTAGGCGTCAAAAAAAGTTAGCGTCAGTATTCTCTTTTCGAGGCAGAGTCTTTGTACGGCTCAAGGTGGATGAAGAGCCTAAATTGGTCAGCAGCATAGCCGAGGTTGACGCTGTTGTTGGAGCTTGAGCGCGTTTATGTTTATTTTTTATATTAAGTATATCGTTTATATGAATATGTTCACGTTAGATACTCTATGCCTTAAATCTTTTTCTTTTTCTCAATGTTCAGCTCTATTCTCTTTTGTTGTGACTTTGTCTCTATACCATTTATTTGCTATTTTCTTTTCATTCTTTTTTCTCTTCTTCCCTATTTTTTCTGATTGTCGGATCTTGTTGCTGTTGCGTTCATTTGCATCTCTGTTATTGTTTGTGCATATGACATTCTTCTTGTGGTTGTTCCTTCGCTTTTGATGGATCCCTGTAGGAAATCTGCCTTAAGCATGAAAGATAGCGCCAAAGTAGTCATAGATATTCTGTGTAAGCAATCTGCTGGACTTAGTGTAGTACACTTCAACGCCCGTAGCCTTAATAATGAAAAGTTGGACTATGTTAGGCATATATTTTGCGATTCGAAAGTTGACATAATTTGCGTCTCAGAAACCTGGTTTTCTAGTGACATTTCTGATGTGTACTTTAGCATCCCTAACTATAGTCTAACACGCGTTGACAGAACGGCACGGAAGGGTGGAGGAGTTGCAATTTACTATAAGTCATACTTAAAACTCAACGTCTTGGCTAAATCACTAGACACTGGTACTGAGTTCATCATTGCTGAAATTTCAGATAATGCGACAAAGGTTTTGGTATCTTGCTTGTATAATCCCCATAGATGTTATTTGCTAGATTCGTTCTTTACTGAGCTATCGCGGTTCTTAATTGACTTTGAGTACTTTGTTATTTGTGGTGACTTCAATGTGAATCTTCTTTGTAATGACTCTTACACTTTTAAATTACTTGACCATGTTGCAGCCGCTGGTCTTACTGTAGTCAATCGTATTATGCCGACAAGATATGCGCATAACTCAACCCCTAGTCTGCTAGACATCATAATTACGTCAAGTTCTCAACACATTCTAAAGTTTGAGCAAATAAGCTTTATATCCGATCATGACCTTATTTTTTGTACTTTTGATGTTACGCTTAACTGCTCGGCTGACACTGTTACTTCTGTTTATCGTGATTTTAAGTCTTTAAATGTAGATGCGTTATTTGTTGATCTATCTAACATCGATTGGACATCTTGTTGGTCTCTTGCTTCGGTGGATGAGAAGCTTGATTTTTTAAATAATTCCCTTCGCGACCTATTCGATGCCCATGTGCCCTTACGCGAAGTTCGAATTACTAAAAATTCCTGTCCTTGGTATAACCATAGGGTTAGGTCCGCTATTAAACTACGCAACAGGCTTTATAATAAGTGGAAAAGGAGCCAATCTGATAATGCTTGGCAGGAGTACAAAATTGCTCGTAATAAGGCCACATACATAACTAGATGGGCAAAGCAGACCTACTGTGACGAGAAGTTAAATCCGTCATTACCGTCCAAGGATCTATGGCGTAATTTGAAAAGTCTTAATATCCATGACAAGCAGATGACTGAGTGTCATATTGACCCTAATACACTCAATGACTACTTTTGCAGTTCGAGTATCAGACAGGGCAGAGCAGTGTCTTTGAATGTAGAAAATAGATTTTCACTGGAGAAGCAATTCCAGTTCAGTGCAGTGGCTGAGAATGATGTTCTTGTGTCTCTTTTAAGCATCAAGTCAAACGCCGTTGGGGACGACGGAATATCCTTGAGGTTTGTGAAAATTGTGCTCCCGCATATCTTAAGTGCCCTTACGCATATAATCAACCACTGCTTTACGACATCATGTTTCCCAATGGAGTGGAAAAAGGCTTTAATTATTCCTGTTGCTAAAATAAATGCAGCCTCAGCTCCTTGTGATTATAGGCCAATAAGTATTATTCCAGCTTTTGCCAAAGTGTGTGAGTCCTTGATGGCAGATCAAATTTCTTCATACCTTCAAGAAAATAAACTGTTGAATCCATTACAATCCGGGTTCCGTCCCAAGCACAGCTGCTCTACAGCTATGCTGAAAATACTGGATGACATAAGAATCAACTTTGACAACGGAGACTTAACTCTTCTTTGTCTCCTGGACTTTTCCAAGGCTTTTGACTTAGTAAGTCATAGTCTTCTTTGTGAAAAGCTTAAATATTATTTCGGATTCTCGGATACCTCAGCTCAGCTTATTACCAGCTATCTTGAGGATAGAACTCAGAAAGTTGTATGTAATGGTTCTGCATCTAGATCCTGTATTGTTTCTTCTGGTGTGCCGCAAGGCTCCGTACTCGGCCCTCTCCTGTTTAGTATTTTCATCAATGATGTATTCTCTAGGTGTCAGTATGTTAATATGCATGCTTATGCGGATGACATCCAACTATATTTATCAAGTCGTGTCGGACTTGTTGAAGATTTGTGTTTTAAGGTAAACAGCGACTTGTCTGCTATCTCGACATGGGCGAGTGAAAACCTCCTTTGCTTGAACGCCAAAAAATCGTACGTGTTACCCATTTGTCATAGAGTCGTTCATGTTGATGATATTCCTAAGTTATACGTGGGTGACAATATCCTTTCATTTACTGAAAAAATTAAAAATCTAGGCTTTATGATTAACTCCAAGTTAAGTTGTGTTGACCACGTAAATAAAGTTATAAGCACTATTTATTATGTTTTACGTAGATTAAGAATCTCTGCCTCGTTTACTCCCCTAGAGACTAGGAAAAAACTAGCTGTGCAGTTGATTGTTCCACACTTTACGTACGCGGAACTCGTATACAGTCACCTTGACTCTGTGTCGCGTCAAAAAATTGAAGTTGCTTTTAACAATGTCACACGTTATGTATTTGCGTTACCTAAGTATGATCACATTTCTTTATGGAAGCGTGAAGTTCTTGGATGCACTATTCTCGAGTACCTTGCGGCACGTAATTGTATATATATCTACAAACTAATTGAATTTGAAACCCCCCAATATCTTTTTGAGAAACTAAAATTCTCCAAGTCCCTCAGGAACCGCAATTTGATAATTCCCCGACATGTATATCTATCTTCTTCGAGGCTATTTTTTATACATGCTGTAAGGCTCTGGAACTCAATTCCTGATTTTCTAAAGGGTGCCTTGAGTAGGACCAACTACAGAGGGATGATTCATGAGTACTTCAGTACAGCGAACTTAACGTGATTGCAACAGAGCTACGTGTTTCTCTATTTCCATTTCTTGTTTCTTTCTTTAATTTCTTTATTTTCTCTCTTCTTACAAAAATTATTGTTACTATAGGTTTACCTTTGTTGATTATTATTATAATTTATTTCATTATAAAATTTAGTGTTAATGTTAAATAATTTGTATTTTAAGTTTGTTGATGTGCTATAAAAGACTCTGTCTTACTGTCACAACCACTTTGTTAAATAAATAAATAAATAAATAAATAAATAAACTAAGTTAACAGAGATAAAACGTAGTAAATAGCTGTAACTAGAGGGTGTCTGAGTTAAAAAGAGGAAATATGCAGGTGCAGTTACATATGTATGAATACAAAAATGGTTTTCTCCAATTTTCTTGTTATTCGAGATATTAAAAGTTTTCTGTTGACACAAGTTTGTATGTTTATATGGGAATAAGGAGTTTCACCGTTAGCGTTTTAAGCAGAACACGTATTTCCCCACACATTTTCATGCCTAAGTTAAAAAAAAAAACAAAGTTGGAGTAACAAAACTTGTGCTTCAAAGAACTCATATTATAATACAGCTCACACGTCTAAATTAAAGAAACCTGGCTTGGCAAGTAACCTTAATCACAATTTGTAATTAAATTAACCGGAAAATAATGGATCAACTAAATTTTGTTAAAACAGAATCAAATTCAACCAGATATAGGTGTTTTTTTATACCCAGCTGTACTTGTACACAGGGTATTATAACTTTGTTAGGATAACGGTTGGTTGTACAGGTATAAAGGAATCGAGATAGATATAGACTTCCATATATCAATATGATCAGGATCGAAAAAAAATTTGATTGAGCCATGTCCGTCCGTCCGTCCGTCCGTCCGTCCGTCTGTCCGTTAACACGATAACTTGAGCAAATATTGAGATATCTTCACCAAATTTGGCATGCGTACTTATTTGGGTTCAGAATAGATTGCTATTGAAAATGGGTAAAATCGGACCATATCGAAAATTTCGAAAAACGTATAAAATGGGTTAATTCAATATTAGAAGCAGCTACAATGATAAAATTTGCAATATGTATTGATTTAGATGTTCTAAGGTCGATTTTATAAAAAATTTTGAAAAGGGGGCGTGGTACCGCCCACGTATATTTGAAGAAATTTTAAAATTTTGACTCTTAATAACTTCAGAACAGTTTATGCTAGTATAACGAAATTTCGTAGAGGACATACTATTGTTGTGCTAAATTCAGCTATAGAAAATAAACGAAATCGCTTCGCGACCACGCCTACTTTTTCATAAAAGTTATATTGAAAGGAGGTGGAAATATTGAAAAGTCCATATCTAATTAACTGATTTCGCTATAATAATATAATTTGGTACATACATCAACTTTCATATTCTTTACATAATTTTTTCAAAATTTTGGAAAGTGGGCGTGGCACCGCCCACTTATGAGTCAAGCAATTTTTAAATTCGACTGCTAACAACTTCAGAACGGTGTGAGATAGATTTACGAAACTAGGCATGTTATGTTTATGTAGAGTACTACCACAGAAAATAAGAAAAATCGGTGAACGATCACGCCCACTTTATGTGCACAGCTGGGTATGTAATATTCGGTTTCACCCGAACTTAGACTTCCTTACTTGTTTTAACTAAAATTGGAATGCAATATCTAAACTCACTTTTTTTTAAATGCGCACTTTATTTTTGGTTCTGAACTCAGATTCTTCGTCACAAAGGATCATATTTTACTGCTGAATGTTTACATTTGCAGCGAAGGCGCTTATGAGTGGGTCAGAAAATGGCGCGTTCTCGATGAGCACTCATTCTCCGACCACCGGTACGTAGAAATAGTTCTAGACTTTTCTGTTGAGCAGCCGGTTATGAAACGCAACCCACGTAACACTAACTGGCAGCTACACAATGAAATACTATCTAGGGACTTACCAGCACTGTCCCCACAAGTCCCCTCATCAGTAGGGGAGTTGGAGGATCTGGTAAAGACCTTTACAACGGCGCTCTCGAATGCCTTTGAGCAGGCTTGCCCAGTGCCAAAACCACGCGGTAAACATAGGCCGCATTGGTGGTCCTACGACCTGGACTCGCTCCGAAAATCATGTAGGACACAATTTAATAAGGCCAAGAGCCTTGGCACGGAGACTCAATGGCTCGAATATAAAGTTAAACTCAGGGCCTACAAAAAAGCTCTGAGGCAGGCGAAGAGAGTATCGTGGAGAAATTTCTGCACTGGGGTCGAAAATGTCGACGATACAGCGAGACTTAGACGAGTGCTCTCAAAAACTCAAACAGCCACAAGCTATTTGCGCAAACCTGATCCTGGACCAGCACGGAAAGGGAAACCCTAGAGCTGCTCTTGAATACGCACTTCCCAGGGAACTTGCATGAGGAACCCGTAGCACCTACAACAAACCTGGCTGTATACATACCCATCACGGAGGAAAAGGTTAGGTGGGCGGTTAAAAGCTTCGAACCGTTCAAGGCTGCCGGGCCAGACGGGATTATTCCCGCACAACTCATAAACACGCTGGAGACATCAGCCAAATGGCTGGTATTTCTCTATACAGCCTGCCTGGCTCTTAGCTACATTCCGTGCTCCTGGAGAAGTGCCTCGGTAGTGTTTATTCCTAAGGCGGGGAAGGCGTCTCATTACGAGCCGAATGACTACAGGCCGATCAGTCTCTCATCCTTTGTGCTCAAAACCTTCGAGAGGATAATAAATGACTACCTCTCCTCTACTATTGATAGCAACCTGATCTGTAGCTATCAGCATGCATACACCAAAGGGAAATCTACAGAAACTGCGCTTCACAGCCTAGTTTCTGTTATTGAAAAATCGCTGTATGAGAAGGAGTACTGTCTTGCGGCCTTTTTAGATATTGAAGGAGCCTTCAACAACATAAGCCCTGATGCTATAAACACCGCTTTAACAAGTCTGGACATAAGCAGGTCTCTTATTGGACTTATTGATCAACTGCTAAGGGGTAGACGAATAGTTTCATCACTGGGCTCGGTTGAGTTATCACGCTATGTCACAAGGGGAACGCCTCAGGGTGGTGTTCTCTCCCCGCTTCTATGGAACCTCACTGTCAACTCGATGCTGCGCGACACAAGCTGGGGGGGCGGGAAGGTAGTGGCATATGCAGACGACTTAGCTATAGTATATAGGGGCAAATTCCCACAAACCCTGTGCGACTTGATGCAAGTAGCACTGCGAGAGGTTACCTCATGGTGCTCGCGCTGCGGACTGAGCATCAACCCGGGAAAAGTAGAACTGGTTCTTTTCACCAACCGCTATAAGATACCACCGCTAACACTACCAAAACTGAATGACGTGCACCTGAACCTGGCTGACAAAGCCAAGTTCTTAGGCACAGTTCTGGATAGGAAACTAACCTGGAAGGAGAATGTTCGTCAGCGCCAGAAGAAAGCGTGTATTGCACTCTACACATGCAAAAGAGCCATTGGAAAGAAATGGGGGCTCAGCCCCAAAATATGCAAATGGATCTACACCGCAGTCATTCGACCAATCATGCTCTATGGAGTTGTGGTATGGTGGCCTGCGCTGAGCAAGCAACAAACCTTAATCTGCTAGGTAAAGTACACAGATCTTGCATGATCTGTATAAGCGGTGCGTTAAGAACAACGCCCAATGAAGCACTCCAGGCCATTCTTGGTATTTTGCCACTCAATCTGGAAGGGCACCGGGTAGCAGCAGCATCGGCTCTGCGTCTAAGGGAAACGTCCGGCTGGGGCGCAAGCACTACTGGACACGCCTGTATTTTGGGATCCTATAGCTTTCTTCCGCTGAGCACGGATCGTTGTGCGACCACAACAGTCGGAAATAGCTGTTTTAAAATCAACATTCCCAGCAGGGAAGAATGGGAGAGCACGGATCGGAGTCCCGCCACTCATGGCGGCACTTCCATTTATACTGATGGCTCGAAGTTAGACGGCAGAGTTGGAGGAGGGGTTTATTCAAAGGATCTGAACCTTGAGCTCTCCTTCAGACTACCTGATCACTGCAGTGTCTTCCAGGCTGAAGTTTCAGCAATCATGGACGCCGCGGCTTGGATAGGCCAACACACTATCGGACACGACATTTTTATATTCAGCGACAGCCAGGCGGCCATCAAATCCCTTGGCTCTTATTCGTTCAACTCTGAACTGACGCTCAGCTGTCGTCGATCTCTACAAGAGATGGCCCAGCAGAATCGCGTGAACCTCACATGGGTCCCGGGGCATAGGGACATTGAGGGAAATTGTAGGGCAGACGAACTTGCGAGGCAGGGCACGACGAAGCTGGTTCTTCGGGATAAAGAGCGCTTAGGTATGCCGTTTGCCACATGCAAGCTTATGCTGAAGGAGTACACACTCCGCCAAGCCAACGAAAGATGGCTGCAATCTCCAGGATGCCGGATATCCAAAGAAACCTGGCCGAAATGGGATCATAAAAGATCAAGACAAATTTATGCCCTAAGGAGAAGAGAAATCTCCATATTAATAGGCGTATTGACTGGGCACTGCCTCATTGGTAGGCACGCAGAAAGACTTGGTGTGCCCTTCCGACGATGCTGTAGGAGTTGTAAGGATGATGAGGAGGAGGAAACGGTGGAGCACCTCATCTGCAACTGCCCGGCTTTAATTGGCACGAGAATGCGCTTTTTGGGAGTTCCCTTCGCCTACGCCAGGTCACGGAGCTGGACATAAAGGACCTGATGGCCTTCATCAAGTCATCTAAATGGTTCGAGGAGGAGTAACGGTGTCGGTATAGGAACGTCAGTCCCGGGATTCTGCTATGTGGAGAATTCCGTTAATACCGGGACCCTGAACTGACTTTCCTAGTGTTGGTGGTATCACAACGGGCCTTTTAATACTGGCCTAAGTGTGCCTCTGCGGCAGCCACTTAAACCTAATCTAACCTACCTATATGGGTATCAAATGAAGGCTATTTTCGACCGTATTCCAAATATGTAAATCTTAACAAGGGTTACAAATAACCGCATTTTATTTATTTTTCTTTATATCTCGGGAACCGCTCCACCGATTTGGATAAAATTTGGCATTGTAGATAGTATCATTCATTCTAAGATTAAATGTTTGGGTGTTGCCACTTGGGGTTGCCACCTACCGCATTTTTTTTTAATATTGAGCAATAGCGACCGTATTCCAAATATTTAAATTTCAAGCAGACTTTCCACATAGTACAACTCTCCTTCCTATCTTGCTTCGCCTTACCACTATCTCCCTCCCTTTTTCTCTTCATTACCATCTTTTGGGATATAGAGGATCCCATTAGTCTAACACCTTATTATAGCAAAATTAAATGGGCTACAAAACATTCTAAAAATTTTGAGAAAAACCTTGACAATTTTCATGAAAATTCGTATTTCGCATAACTTTTTCAAATATATTATACAATTAATCCATTAGATCTTGATCCATATTGTATGAGAAATTAGATAAAACAAGTAAGGAAAGCTGTCTTCGGCTGTGACGAAGGCTATATACCTTTCATGAATAAGCGTCACGATTTTCACTGTTCGATCCCCAGTACAGCCTGTTTCAATTTAACTATATTTACTATACACATTACACATCTTTGTTATAATTTAAAAAAAACTTACAAAATAATAGGATCCGAGTTATCGGAACAATCGATTGTATGGAGGCTATATATTATACGTGTTCAATTGTACTGACATACACTATACACATTACATATGTAGAAAGTACTAAAGGTGAAATATTTTACGTTCCTAACTTTTTAAATGCGGAAGTATTGGCCAAAAAACCTTATATCGGAACAACCGGTTGTATGGGGCTAAATATATGTTATATTTACCCGATCTTCTTGATTTTCCTCTAAACACTACATAAATTGAAAGTACTCAAGTTGCAAAATTTTATGTTCCTAACTTTTTAATTGCAGAAGTTTTGGCCAAAAAAACCTTATATCTGAACAATCGGTTGTATGGGGGCTATATGTTACATTTGCCTGATCTTGTTGATTTTCACTATATACACTACATAAATAGAAAGTACTCGAGTTGCAAAATTTTACTTTCCTAACTTTTTAATTGCAGAAGTTTTGGTCAAAAAACCTGATATCTGAACAATCGGTTGTATGGGGGCTATATGTTACATTTGCCCGATCTGGTTGATTTTCACTATATACACCACATAAATAGAAAGTACTCGAGTTGCAAAATTTTACGTTCCTAACTTTTTAATTGCAGAAGTTTTGGCCAAAAAACCTTATATCTGAACAATCGGTTGTATGGGGGCTATATGTTACATTTGCCCGATCTTGTTGATTTTCACTATATACACCACATAAATAGAAAGTACTCGAGTTGCAAAATTTTACGTTCCTAACTTTTTAATTGCAGAAGTTTTGGCCAAAAAACCTTATATCTGAACAATCGGTTGTATGGGGGCTATATGTTACATTCGCCCGATCTTGTTGATTTTCACTATATACACTACATAAATAGAAAGTACTCGAGTTGCAAAATTTTACGTTCCTAACTTTTTAATTGCAGAAGTTTTGGCCAAAAAACCTTATATCTGAACAATCGGTTGTATGGGGGCTATATGTTACATTTGCCCGATCTGGTTGATTTTCACTATATACACCACATAAATAGAAAGTACTCGAGTTGCAAAATTTTACGTTCCTAACTTTTTAATTGCAGAAGTTTTGGCCAAAAAACCTTATATCTGAACAATCGGTTGTATGGGGGCTATATGTTACATTTGCCCGATCTGGTTGATTTTCACTATATACACCACATAAATAGAAAGTACTCGAGTTGCAAAATTTTACGTTCCTAACTTTTTAATTGCAGAAGTTTTGGCCAAAAAACCTTATATCTGAACAATCGGTTGTATGGGGGCTATATGTTACATTTGCCCGATCTGGTTGATTTTCACTATATACACTACATAAATAGAAAGTACTCGAGTTGCAAAATTTTACGTTTCTAACTTTTTAATTGCAGAAGTTTTGGCCAAAAAACCTTATATCTGAACAATCGGTTGTATGGGGGCTATATGTTATACTGGTCCGATCTTGTCAGTTCCGACAAATGATTCCTATATTACAAAATGGTGGCCACATACAAAATTTCAGCCAGATATCTCAAAAATTGAGGGACTAGTTTGCGTTCAAACAGACAGACGGACAGACGGACAGACGGACAGACGGACATGGCTAAATCAACTCATCTCGTCATCCTGATCATTTCGGTATACTTATTGATGGGTCTATCTCTTCTTCTTCTCATATTTACAAACATCGGACCAAAGTTATAATACCATTTCATGTTCATGAAAGGTATAATTATTCTACTGAAGCGTAAGTTGGTAAAAACTGCAAAAAACCTTTCTGGACATCGAAGGGGCTTTCAACAATATAAGGCCGGAGGCTATTAACACTGCTTTAACAAACCTGGGCATAAATAGGTCTCTTATTGGACTAATTGATCAACTACTAAAGGGAAGGAAAATAGTTTCATCACTTGGCTCGGTTGACTTATCACGCTATGTCACAAGGGGAACACCTCAGGGTGGTGTTCTCTCCCCGCTTCTATGGAACCTCACTGTCAACTCGATGCTGCGAGACACAAGCTGTGGGGGCGGGAAGGTAGTGGCATATGCAGACGACTTAGCTATAGTATATAGGGGCAAATTCCCACAAACCCTGTGCGACTTGATGCAAGTAGCACTGCGAGAGGTTTCCTCATGGTGCTCGCGCTGCGGATTGAGCATCAACCCGGGAAAAGTAGAACTGGTTCTTTTCACCAACCGCTATAAGATACCACCGCTAATACTACCAAAACTGAATGATGTGCACCTGAACCTGGCTGACAAAGCCAAGTTCTTAGGCACAGTTCTGGATAGGAATCTAACCTGGAAGGAGAATGTTCTTCAGCGCCAGAAGAAAGCGTGTATTGCACTCTACACATGCAAAAGAGCCATTGGAAAGAAATGGGGGCTCAGCCCCAAAATATGCAAATGGATCTACACTGCAATCATTCGACCACTCATGCTCTTTGGAGTTGTGGTATGGTGGCCTGCGCTGAGCAAGGCAACAAACCTTAATCTGCTAGGTAAAGTACACAGATCTTGCATGATCTGTATAAGCGGTGCGTTAAGAACAACGCCCAATGAAGCACTCCAGGCCATTCTTGGCATTTTGCCACTCGATCTGGAAGGGCACCGGGTAGCAGCAGCATCGGCTCTGCGTCTAAGGGAAACGTCCAGCTGGGGCGAAAGCACTACTGGACACGCCTATATTTTGGTATCCTATAGCTTTCTTCCGCTGAGCACAGATCGTTGTGCGACCACAACAGTCGGAGATAGCGGTTTTAAAATCAACATTCCCAGCAGGGAAGAATGGGAGAGCACGGATCGGAGTTCCGCCACTCATGGCGGCACTTCCATTTATACTGATGGCTCGAAGTTAGACGGCAGAGTTGGAAGAGGGATTTATTCAAAGGATCTGAACCTTGAGCTCCCCTTCAGACTACCTGATCACTGCAGTGTCTTCCAGGCTGAAGTTTCAGCAATCATGGACGCCGCGGCTTGGATAGGCCAACACACTATCGGACAGGACATTTTTATATTCAGCGACAGCCAGGCGGCCATCAAATCCCTTGGCTCTTATTCGTTCAACTCTGAACTGACGCTCAGCTGTCGTCGATCTCTACAAGAGATGGCCCAACAGAATCGCGTGAACCTCACATGGGTCCCGGGGCATAGGGACATTGAGGGAAATTGTAGGGCAGACGAACTTGCGAGGCAGGGCACGAGCAAGCAGGTTCTTCGGGATAAAGAGCGCTTAGGTATGCCATTTGCCACATGCAAGTTTATGCTGAAGGAGTACACACTCCGCCAAGCCAACGAAAGATGGCTGCAATCTCCAGGATGCCGGATATCCAAAGAAACCTGGCCGAAATGGGATCATAAAAGATCAAGACAAATTTATGCCCTAAGGAGAAGAGAAATCTCCATATTAATAGGCGTATTGACTGGGCACTGCCTCATTGGTAGGCACGCAGAAAGACTTGGTGTGCCCTTCCGACGATGCTGTAGGAGTTGTAAGGATGATGAGGAGGAGGAAACGGTGGAGCACCTCATCTGCAACTGCCCGGCTTTAATTGGCACGAGAATGCGCTTTTTGGGAGTTCCCTTCGCCTACGCCAGGTCACGGAGCTGGACATAAAGGACCTGATGGCCTTCATCAAGTCATCTAAATGGTTCGAGGAGGAGTAACGGTGTCGGTATAGGAACGTCAGTCCCGGGATTCTGCTATGTGGAGAATTCCGTTAATACCGGGACCCTGAACTGACTTTCCTAGTGTTGGTGGTATCACAACGGGCCTTTTAATACTGGCCTAAGTGTGCCTCTGCGGCAGCCACTTAAACCTAATCTAACCTACCTATATGGGTATCAAATGAAGGCTATTTTCGACCGTATTCCAAATATGTAAATCTTAACAAGGGTTACAAATAACCGCATTTTATTTATTTTTCTTTATATCTCGGGAACCGCTCCACCGATTTGGATAAAATTTGGCATTGTAGATAGTATCATTCATTCTAAGATTAAATGTTTGGGTGTTGCCACTTGGGGTTGCCACCTACCGCATTTTTTTTAATATTGAGCAATAGCGACCGTATTCCAAATATTTAAATTTCAAGCAGACTTTCCACATAGTACAACTCTCCTTCCTATCTTGCTTCGCCTTACCACTATCTCCCTCCCTTTTTCTCTTCATTACCATCTTTTGGGATATAGAGGATCCCATTCGTCTAACACCTTATTATAGCAAAATTAAATGGGCTACAAAACATTCTAAAAATTTTGAGAAAACCCTTGACAATTTTCATGAAAATTCGTATTTCGCATAACTTTTTCAAATATATTATACAATTAATCCATTAGATCTTGATCCATATTGTATGAGAAATTAGATAAAATTATTCTACTGAAGCGTAAGTTGGTAAAAATTGCAAAAAACCTTTCTGGACATCGAAGGGGCTTTCAACAATATAAGGCCGGAGGCTATTAACACTGCTTTAACAAACCTGGGCATAAATAGGTCTCTTATTGGACTAATTGATCAACTACTAAAGGGAAGGAAAATAGTTTCATCACTGGGCTCGGTTGACTTATCACGCTATGTCACAAGGGGAACGCCTCAGGGTGGTGTTCTCTCCCCGCTTCTATGGAACCTCACTGTCAACTCGATGCTGCGAGACACAAGCTGTGGGGGCGGGAAGGTAGTGGCATATGCAGACGACTTAGCTATAGTATATAGGGGCAAATTCCCACAAACCCTGTGCGACTTGATGCAAGTAGCACTGCGAGAGGTTTCCTCATGGTGCTCGCGCTGCGGATTGAGCATCAACCCGGGAAAAGTAGAACTGGTTCTTTTCACCAACCGCTATAAGATACCACCGCTAATACTACCAAAACTGAATGGTGTGCACCTGAACCTGGCTGACAAAGCCAAGTTCTTAGGCACAGTTCTGGATAGGAATCTAACCTGGAAGGAGAATGTTCTTCAGCGCCAGAAGAAAGCGTGTATTGCACCCTATACATGCAAAAGAGCCATTGGAAAGAAATGGGGGCTCAGCCCCAAAATATGCAAATGGATCTACACTGCAATCATTCGACCACTCATGCTCTTTGGAGTTGTGGTATGGTGGCCTGCGCTGAGCAAGGCAACAAACCTTAATCTGCTAGGTAAAGTACACAGATCTTGCATGATCTGTATAAAAAAAAAAAGAACAACGCCCAATGAAGCACTCCAGGCCATTCTTGGCATTTTGCCACTCGATCTGGAAGGGCACCGGGTAGCAGCAGCATCGGCTCTGCGTCTAAGGGAAACGTCCAGCTGGGGCGAAAGCACTACTGGACACGCCTGTATTTTGGTATCCTATAGCTTTCTTCCGCTGAGCACAGATCGTTGTGCGACCACAACAGTCGGAGATAGCGGTTTTAAAATCAACATTCCCAGCAGGGAAGAATGGGAGAGCACGGATCGGAGTTCCGCCACTCATGGCGGCACTTCCATTTATACTGATGGCTCGAAGTTAGACGGCAGAGTTGGAAGAGGGATTTATTCAAAGGATCTGAACCTTGAGCTCCCCTTCAGACTACCTGATCACTGCAGTGTCTTCCAGGCTGAAGTTTCAGCAATCATGGACGCCGCGGCTTGGATAGGCCAACACACTATCGGACAGGACATTTTTATATTCAGCGACAGCCAGGCGGCCATCAAATCCCTTGGCTCTTATTCGTTCAACTCTGAACTGACGCTCAGCTGTCGTCGATCTCTACAAGAGATGGCCCAACAGAATCGCGTGAACCTCACATGGGTCCCGGGGCATAGGGACATTGAGGGAAATTGTAGGACAGACGAACTTGCGAGGCAGGGCACGAGCAAGCAGGTTCTTCGGGATAAAGAGCGCTTAGGTATGCCATTTGCCACATGCAAGTTTATGCTGAAGGAGTACACACTCCGCCAAGCCAACGAAAGATGGCTGCAATCTCCAGGATGCCGGATATCCAAAGAAACCTGGCCGAAATGGGATCATAAAAGATCAAGACAAATTTATGCCCTAAGGAGAAGAGAAATCTCCATATTAATAGGCGTATTGACTGGGCACTGCCTCATTGGTAGGCACGCAGAAAGACTTGGTGTGCCCTACCGACGATGCTGTAGAAGTTGTAAGGATGATGAGGAGGAGCAAACGGTGGAGCACCTCATCTGCAACTGCCCGGCTTTAATTGGCACGAGAATGCGCTTTTTGGAAGTTCCCTTCGCCTACGCCAGGTCACGGAGCTGGACATAAAGGACCTGATGGCCTTCATCAAGTCATCTAAATGGTTCGAGGAGGAGTAACGGTGTCGGTATAGGAACGTCAGTCCCGGGATTATGCTATGTGGACAATTCCGTTAATACCGGGATTTTCCATATGGCAGGGTCCCGGAACTGACTTTCCTAGTGTTGGTGGTATCACAACGGGCCTTTTAATACTGGCCTAGGTGTGCCTCTACGGTAGCCACTTGAACCTAACCTACATTTGCAACGTTTTTGCACTAATTAAAAAAAAATCCATTTTGAAAAAAATATTGAAAAAAAAGCACGTTTAGTTTTATACTAAAAATTAGTTTTTTAAAACCTCTAGTTCCAAAAAAAAAACACTAATCGATTACACAAGCTTCAGTTAATGTAATGGAAAAAGCAGAATAATACAATTTTATATCCTTCTCTTACACCAACTATTTCAAATACACATTCAAATTTCTCACTTTGAAAAAAATTATTTTTTGGAAAATTTGCCATGTTTGCGTATGGATAACTCCCAACTGAAAAAAATAGAAAGCTGAAAATTGGGCCAGAAGTGTAGAATTTTATAGGGAACAATACCGGGTTTTTAATTTTTTTGAAAAACTCATTATTTCTAAACTGAATTTTGAGCACGCTCGGCCCCAGTGTGCGTCGTCTATTGGAAATACAGGAAACAGCATTTTAAGTCACATTCCTATTCCTATTCCTGTTTATCCCTATCCCTATCCCTAACCGTATTCCTATTCCTATTTCTATTTCTATTTCTATTTCTATTTCTATTTCTATTTCTATTTCTATTTCTATTTCTATTTCTATTTCTATTTCTATTTCTATTTCTATTTCTATTTCTATTTCTATTTCTATTTCTATTTCTATTTCTATTTCTATTTCTAGTTCTATTTCTATTTCTATTTCTATTTCTATTTCTATCCCTATCCCTATCCCTATCCCTATCCCTATCCCTATCCCTATCCCTATCCCTATCCCTATCCCTATCCCTATCCCTATCCCTATCCCTATCCCTATCCCTATCCCTATCCCTATCCCTATCCCTATCCCTATCCCTATCCCTATCCCTATCCCTATCCCTATCCCTATCCCTATCCCTATCCCTATCCCTATCCCTATCCCTATCCCTATCCCTATCCCTATCCCTATCCCTATCCCTATCCCTATCCCTATCCCTATCCCTATCCCTATCCCTATCCCTATCCCTATCCCTATCCCTATCCCTATCCCTATCCCTATCCCTATCCCTATCCCTATCCCTATCCCTATCCCTATCCCTATCCCTATCCCTATCCCTATCCCTATCCCTATCCCTATCCCTATCCCTATCCCTATCCCTATCCCTATCCCTATCCCTATCCCTATCCCTATCCCTATCCCTATCCCTATCCCTATCCCTATCCCTATCCCTATCCCTATCCCTATCCCTATCCCTATCCCTATCCCTATCCCTATCCCTATCCCTATCCCTATCCCTATCCCTATCCCTATCCCTATCCCTATCCCTATCCCTATCCCTATCCCTATCCCTATCCCTATCCCTATCCCTATCCCTATCCCTATCCCTATCCCTATCCCTATCCCTATCCCTATCCCTATCCCTATCCCTATCCCTATCCCTATCCCTATCCCTATCCCTATCCCTATCCCTATCCCTATCCCTATCCCTATCCCTATCCCTATCCCTATCCCTATCCCTATCCCTATCCCTATCCCTATCCCTATCCCTATCCCTATCCCTATCCCTATCCCTATCCCTATCCCTATCCCTATCCCTATCCCTATCCCTATCCCTATCCCTATCCCTATCCCTATCCCTATCCCTATCCCTATCCCTATCCCTATCCCTATCCCTATCCCTATCCCTATCCCTATCCCTATCCCTATCCCATCCCTATCCCTATCCCTATCCCTATCCCTATCCCTATCCCTATCCCTATCCCTATCCCTATCCCTATCCCTATCCCTATCCCTATCCCTATCCCTATCCCTATCCCTATCCCTATCCCTATCCCTATCCCTATCCCTATCCCTATCCCTATCCCTATCCCTATCCCTATCCCTATCCCTATCCCTATCCCTATCCCTATCCCTATCCCTATCCCTATCCCTATCCCTATCCCTATCCCTATCCCTATCCCTATCCCTATCCCTATCCCTATCCCTATCCCTATCCCTATCCCTATCCCTATCCCTATCCCTATCCCTATCCCTATCCCTATCCCTATCCCTATCCCTAACCTAGACCTATCCCTATCCCTATCCCTATCCCTATCCCTATCCCTATCCCTATCCCTATCCCTATCCCTATCCCTATCCCTATCCCTATCCCTATCCCTATCCCTATCCCTATCCCTATCCCTATCCCTATCCCTATCCCTATCCCTATCCCTATCCCTATCCCTATCCCTATCCCTATCCCTATCCCTATCCCTATCCCTATCCCTATCCCTATCCCTATCCCTATCCCTATCCCTATCCCTATCCCTATCCCTATCCCTATCCCTATCCCTATCCCTATCCCTATCCCTATCCCTATCCCTATCCCTATCCCTATCCCTATCCCTATCCCTATCCCTATCCCTATCCCTATCCCTATCCCTATCCCTATCCCTATCCCTATCCCTATCCCTATCCCTATCCCTATCCCTATCCCTATCCCTATCCCTATCCCTATCCCTATCCCTATCCCTATCCCTATCCCTATCCCTATCCCTATCCCTATCCCTATCCCTATCCCTATCCCTATCCCTATCCCTATCCCTATCCCTATCCCTATCCCTATCCCTATCCCTATCCCTATCCCTATCCCTATCCCTATCCCTATCCCTATCCCTATCCCTATCCCTATCCCTATCCCTATCCCTATCCCTATCCCTATCCCTATCCCTATCCCTATCCCTATCCCTATCCCTATCCCTATCCCTATCCCTATCCCTATCCCTATCCCTATCCCTATCCCTATCCCTATCCCTATCCCTATCCCTATCCCTATCCCTATCCCTATCCCTATCCCTATCCCTATCCCTATCCCTATCCCTATCCCTATCCCTATCCCTATCCCTATCCCTATCCCTATCCCTATCCCTATCCCTATCCCTATCCCTATCCCTATCCCTATCCCTATCCCTATCCCTATCCCTATCCCTATCCCTATCCCTATCCCTATCCCTATCCCTATCCCTATCCCTATCCCTATCCCTATCCCTATCCCTATCCCTATCCCTATCCCTATCCCTATCCCTATCCCTATCCCTATCCCTATCCCTATCCCTATCCCTATCCCTATCCCTATCCCTATCCCTATCCCTATCCCTATCCCTATCCCTATCCCTATCCCTATCCCTATCCCTATCCCTATCCCTATCCCTATCCCTATCCCTATCCCTATCCCTATCCCTATCCCTATCCCTATCCCTATCCCTATCCCTATCCCTATCCCTATCCCTATCCCTATCCCTATCCCTATCCCTATCCCTATCCCTATCCCTATCCCTATTGTTGTGTAAGCCGCTGTTAGTGGGCGAGAAGTCATGGCGGGCCAGGCATGCTGGAAACCCAGGCTAAGCTCCTCGGTGGTCGTGTTCCTTGCCACAACTTCTCACTCACAGCTACACTAACAAAAAAAGAGTTCATGCCTGTGATGAGATATGATAGACAGTAGAGCGGAAAGAAGACATAGCGGTAGAAAAACAGTCCTGTCAGTGGAGCCGACCCACCCCTTTAGTTCGCATCCTGCGAACTACCTTGAATGCTACTGGGCTCCGAACAACAGCGTAGCATTCCCTAATACGGACAGTCGTCCGTCTGCCCTAATGTGAAGTCATGTCCGTCCGTCAGTCCATGGATCAAACGCCTAGCACCTCACCATTATCCGGGAGAACAACACCCGACTCCAGAAACCAAGGAGATTTAGCCCGACATAATTAGACAAAAAGATTTCAAGGTTTCATTACAATCCTTTTCTTTATTCTACGAAATAACTTAAGGTCACTAAGAAAACTGACTTAGCCTAAGTATTGACAGCAAAAAAAATCCAAAGGAAATCTAGTAACTATGATTTCAACTTAAATACCTAGGTAAAAAAATGAAGGAATATAATTATATTATTTATGTCTTAATTGAACATAGTTAATTAAAAAGGAGCATGAATTTAACCCTAATAATCGGGTAACAATAAATGATATAATTCAATTTCGGCCTTAATTTACTAATAAGGAGTAAAAAGTGTAATAAAACAAAAGAAATGGTTTCAACCAGATTAAACTAAAGAATGTAATTCAATTTAGGTCTTAATTATATAAAAAGAGTATAATTAAGTAAAAAAAAAAAAAAAAAATATAACAAGAAAAATATCTTAAAAGTTTCTCGAGATATAAAAAGTATAAAAAAGTAGTAAAAATAGTACTAAATGTACTTCAGCATAGGTGCATGGAAATATACGTATCTTGACTTGTAGAGGTGCATGGAAATATACGTATCTTGACTTGTAGTATCACTCACCTGATGTTTGCAGCGTTTATGGTGGCGCCAGCACACGTCGCTAAACTGTGGGAGGAAAAATAGAAACAAACAAAGTCAAGCTACTCTCACACGAAAGCAAGCAGTTGAGGTTCTTACAAGAGTTTCTTTGTCAAAGCCAGATCACTCGCTCGTGACTGTGGGCAGCGAGCGGGTCATATGGCGCATACCTCCACAGAAAGGCCAACTATGAAACAACAATGACTGAAAATTATAAAAAGAACTTCAAGGCGAAAACAAAAAAATAATGTAATTAATTGAACCAACAGAAACCCAGATAAAAAGAATAAACAAAAAAACGTTTACAATGAATTCGTCGAGCGAATTTAATCGAAAGTACTAACGTGTGAATTGGGCAAAAAAAAAGAAAAATAGCAAAAAGAAACCCAAAAGAGAATGAATCGATCAAAAACTAAAAATAAAAATGTATGTTGATCAAAACAAATTGAATAATTGCCATGGGAGCAAAAAAAAAAAAAACCAAAGGAAAATTTAACTAGAAAAT